>LGRX02027536.1:0-19908 GCA_001247695.2 Cymbomonas tetramitiformis | reverse complement strand
TGCTTTTATGTGATGTCAATATATTATGAACAATTCACTTGCATCTGAGGACAACGGAGTTACGCTTAGAAGGTCTTAAATGGTGGTCTCCCAACAGTTATCAGCTGTTATTATGGTGCCACATTCTGCCTTCTGCACTGGGACTATATCATCCAGTCTTACAACGATGCACTTGTCCTTCCCACTCTTATGTACGGCTATAGTGCCAAAGTGTATCAGGTGGGACATATACATACATATATATATTATATAACTATCATCTTCTGATCCAGGAAATGCAATTAAGCATGGTATCAGGTTGTATGTTATGTATATAGTTCAGCATTTCAAACTTACTCGAGAATGTAAATGCTGAGCAAAAGTCAACTTATAGTTATTGGGATATAATTTCC
Source organism: Cymbomonas tetramitiformis (assembly GCA_001247695.2). Taxonomy (NCBI): domain Eukaryota; kingdom Viridiplantae; phylum Chlorophyta; class Pyramimonadophyceae; order Pyramimonadales; family Pyramimonadaceae; genus Cymbomonas; species Cymbomonas tetramitiformis. The sequence goes on along the minus strand of LGRX02027536.1, from coordinate 19,516 downwards.
CATCCGAGTTTACACTTTATTAGTGATGGTGGATTCAACGTTGTACAGATTTCAACGTTATTTGTGGATGCAGTGATTTTATCAAAACCAATCCATCAGAAATTACCAGATCGGAATATAAAATGGATATATGTGTAATCCTATCCACCTTCTTCCCCCCTTGAGGAAGTGTAAAACTCATAGGCAGTCAGCTGCTTATATACCTTATAGCTTATAGCTTATAGCTTGCAGTCCTTATAGGAAGCAGATCATACAGTTTTAGGGTTGTCGCCCAACAGCTCTTGGGTTGTTGCCAGATGCATAATCATGTTTGTGTCAAAAACAGCATGATATGTTAATGCTAAATACGAAGTTTTACGAAATAAAACTGGTATTTTAGAGCATATATCGTTACAGTGGCCCTGTTACTCAATACAGTTTTTAGGGTGTTACTTGGTATCAGTAACCCTAATACAGGTAAAAAATAAGCAGTATAACGTTTTTGCAAAGATTTTTAAGCAAAACTGCATTTAATACCTACACGAATGTTAAGTGGTTTTCAGGAGGTGTGTTACACCCCTGACACACACATTTAATTTTAGGGTTGTTACAGGGTGTTACACATGCTGCATAAATCAGGGATTGTTATTTGATATATAAACATTCATTTTATCGAAAAAAATCAATCCGAAATTTTCAAAATGTGTTTTACGTACAGCATTTTGAGAGATTTATTGCCATAGCAATAGCGTTACCCATATATATTCAACACCTAATATCTAGGGTGTTACATGAGATATGACATGTGTCATTATGATTTCCTGATACCTTAATAGGTATAAAATCATAATCTCACATAAAATGGGCACACATTTTTCGTTTTGAAATCATGCGTGGAGCATTTTTACCTATTTTACAGCTTTTTCAGCCGTATATATATATATATATATATATCACATCTCAGTGTGTGTGTGAGTTGCAAGCTAAACAAATGCTGCAACTTTCTTCACTTTTGCACATGATATTTTTCATGGCACAATAGTGAATATCTCAAAATTCAACATGTATGGTGAACATGAAATATGGGTTTTTCTGATTGAAACCCATACAGGCTATTGCACTCTCTGGTGACATAAAGATAAATCAACTGCAAGTGGATTCACAGTTGTGTCAGATCCTAAGATATATTTGAATGTACACAACGAGTATATCAAGTGATATCTTTGTGTTCAAATACATCTGGACACTGCTAGATATAATCTGAGCAGTATTTACACAACACCATGTTTGTGTGTGTATGTCCATAACCTTTGTCAGTTCATTTATGGTTGCTGATCTGAGTTGGTACATGCATGTGAGTGATCAGTTCTGCATCAACAGTCATAATGCAATGTAGATTTTGATGTTGCTCCAGCGATAGTGAATATGGCATGGGCAATGCTCAGCAGTTACCAGCTGCATATTGAGCACTGATACTGCCTTCGGGTCTGGAGATATTCTCCATCCAGCCCTACAGCATGTTGTTTAATCCTGTTACCATTACTATCGCCATCGCTGACATCCAGTACGCACATGTGTTTACTGGATGTTATCCACATTATTGTATACATTGTTATTGATATATTCACTCTGAGTCAGTGAATGTCAATGTATAATGAATGATAGTGTTTGTGCAGTGTATAGTACTGCTGATTAGTACTAGTGTGTGTGTGTGTGTATTTGTTTGCACACACTTTGCAGTATCTTTATGGATATCACAATATCCTAACAATCATGCAGACAGTCAGTATACCACGTACTGATTACATCTAACATGATATATATAGTTTAGGGATTGTTGTAATTCCATGATAATCTCATTATGAGTCGCTGATAAATTTTTACATGAAGCTCAGGTGAGCATTCCTTCAAATAATCCACCATAGAATGTACGTGTTACCTGGAGAGCATCTCGGCTCCACCAGGGTACGACAAATTAATTATGGTGTTGTGATTATTGTCAGGCACCCTTTGCAACATGAATTCTAATATATACTAGCATTCACTGCAAAATGCTTGTGCTCTATGTAATACAGCTGTTAACGTGTTCAAGCTGTACAGTATAATAAGTATGTACTATTCACAGAATTGCAATCATTCAGTTATAAGGTGTGTGCATGATATAGAAGTATATGCACTAAATATTGATGATTGCTGTAAGTGGAATAAATGTATGTGTGTGTGTGCTGATCTGCACACACATGTTGTGCATAGATCATTGTGCTGCCAGTAAGTATAATGCTGATGATCAAAGGTATTGTGTGGTCATCAGAACGTTGGAATCTGCTGCAGTATAATGATAATGCATTCACAGCAGTATGTATGCTGACAGGCCATAAATCATTGCACGCAGTGATTGTAAACAGTGCGTAGAGATGATTTGCAATAATAGCTGATGTATGTTGTATACTAATGCGAGTGCGCTGTTGATGACAAGTATGAATTGTCGTCGCCATTCATTAGGATATGATACAGCATATTTTTCAAGCGTGATTCATGCGGGCACACGCATGCTGCAATCAACTTCTGCAAAATATGTGACCATCGCGCAGTATGCGACCACTGCGCATGCTGCCACCTGCAATTTAGTAACAATCGCGCAGTATGCGAACATAGCGCATGCTGCCATATGCAATTTAGTGACAATCGCGCAGTATGCGTGTATGATGCCATATAAAAGCAATTCAGTGCAATCATAAAAATTGCGATACTGCGCTGATGATTCTACCGCGCGGAAACGATTCCGCCAACAATTCATCGCATCCGCGAACATGCATATATCCGTGAACCGTTTATCGTATACATTTCATTGTTGCGCCGATATATGCCATATGCACACCTTATCGCGTATATGTGCGATCAGCTGTTGTGCAAGTGCGCTGCGGAAAATCTCCTCGCACAATTATGCGCTGTCGATATACGAACTATTATTCGGGCTGCAGATATTCAATATTTGCGAACGCTGTCGTATATGCGCCCTCCTGCAAACCTGCGAACAATATTAAATATACTACGCGTATATCACTGCACCCACTTGAGTTCTCGAGTGTCGCGCCTTGACGACTTTTAGAATACCACTGATAAGGGCTGAGCTATGCAAGCCCTGTTATAATATTCAATATTATCAATAATCACTGTGCAGTTGAACAGCATACACAAGTGAACGTATGTGCGGGTTTGTGAGTGCAGTCTATGAATCTAGAGCTGCTGAAGCACAACGCTTCCTCACTTAAGTACCTACGTCTCCCATCATCTTAGATGGTACCGCCATTGGGTTGTGAACCCGAGACGTAGGTTGAACGACCAGCATTGTATAAACGACTAGTTCGTTCGTGCTGCGCATGCATGTTCCGTGCATGCTAAAGCGAATGATGGTTCTTGAAGAATCGACAAGATGTATCTTTGCTCTGTCATCTTCGAGTTCGGAGTACGAACTCTCGATGACAGGGATGCCTGATGATGTGACATAATCATCTGGCGACATGTACAGTCATCGTCGACCGTACTGACGACTGTCATAAACGTATGACACGACTCGACCTGTACAGTCATGATCGACCATACTGTCGAATGTCATAATAATATATGACATGACATGACATGACATGGTATGACACGTATGACATGTATGACACATATGTCATCGGTCATAACCCTGACATGTACGGATGAGCGGGTTTGTGAGTGCAGTCTCTGTAAGAAGATCTGCTGAAGCACAACGCTTCCTCACTTTTGTACCTAACGTCTCCCATCATCTTAGATGGTACCGCCATTGGGTTGTGAACCCGAGACGTAGGTTGAACGACCAACATGGTAATAACGACTAGTTCGTTCATGCTGCGCATGCGAGTTCCGCGCATGCTGAAAGCCAAGATGGTTCTTGTTTGTTTTCAAGATGTATCTTTGCTTTGCCATCTTCGAGTTCGACATACGAACTCTCGATGACAGGGATGCCTGATGATATGACATTATCATCTGGCGACATGTACAGTCATCGTCGACCGTACTGACGACTGTCATAAATATATGACGCGACGCGACCTGTACAGTCATGGTCGACCATACTGTCGACTGTCATAAATATATGACGCGACTCGACCTGTCATAATAATATATGACGCGACCGACTGTCATAATGTATGACATGACATGCGACCGACTGTCATAATGTATGACATGACATGGTATGACATGTCTGACAGGTATGACACGTATGACATGTATGACACATATGTCATCGGTCATGACCCTGACACGAGACGTGTTTCTGTTAAACACCGACCACCACCTTAAGCACTGACCCACATACAGTTGACATCTCGAGCAATGAAACCATGACAAAAACAAAAGTTGTGCAACAGTCAAACGATTTTCTTCAAACCCTCTTGCAATAATTTTTCAAAAGTCTTGCAATATAAGATGGGTTGGAAGCTGGGGGTGTAAAACTCCTGGCTCCCAACGAGACCCCAAGGGAGGGCCGTCCCCCCATACCCCTCTCTCCCCCCGCCCACTTACTGGCCCTTCCTCAACGTCTCCAAAAACCCCCTTAATTCTTCTGACTTCCCTCCCCACCACTCGGATTGACCACCCCTCCACTCACCCCATGCATGCATTGCTTCTCCATCTTCTAGAGTTTTTATTGCCTAGCACTTAGCTTTTCTCTAGATGTCACCTATTTGAAAAGCAGGTAGGAGCCCTTTTGTGGGCGCGCTATAGCAGAGGGAGTAGCCCCTGGTGTTTTCACTAGCCTGCTTTGCAGGGATACCGCACTCTCAGGACTTTGTCCCCTTTGCTAGCGTAAATGTTTTATTATATTATTATTAAGGTTATTATTATTATTATTACAAACAGACCACCGATTGGAGAGGGCGAAACATCGCGAACCGAAAGGTCGCCAAAGACCTCGCTGCAGTTGTAGGAAATTAGCCTCTTAACACCGTAAGGGCGAATTCGTTTTTAGCAGTATGGGATCAGTATGAGGGCGGAAACATCCATAACTACCACGGCAGTCAACTATTGGATATTTATGAAGTATTAGTGTCCATATTGGGGACTTGGGCGAGGTCCCTCAAGCCTTCAATGCCCACCAAACTCGGTTTATCGAGTGGAGGACTTTGTGGAAAGTGCAGGGGTGTTCTGCTGCCAGGTGACAAAAGCGTACTCTATGGAGAGTGCTCTAAAGGCTTCAAATCAAGGATATGGTATTTTCCCCCATTGGTATACACCATGATACGTCATCGCCCACTCATAACATCAAGTCAATAGTGGTGGCATGTTCATGGCGCATGCCCAAAAATGCCCCCAGAAGCTTTTCAACAGACTTTCCTTAAGTATGGTGATGATGGGTCACATCGATATTCATGTGTGCACATACGGTGCGAGTGATAATGAAGTGTCATATCATTCACCTAGTTCCGCAATATAAGATATGCGAAGAATCGTGGCAAATGGATGTCTAGAACTTGAGTTATTGCCGAAAACGTGAAAATAAGTTCCTAGAAAACAGGATCAGTATGAGCAGTATGGCAATTCGCCCTTAAGGTGTTAAACAGGAAACAATAGGACCTTTTCAATCAGTCTGCCGAGAACTACCTGAACCTTCCACGTTCCATAATATAACTAAAAAATTCCCCCTCAACAACCCTCGCAACCGAGCACCGCTGCCCCGCACACCCGAAGTCCAAACAGCCCATCCACTTCAACCCGCACACCCGCACACCCGCTACATGCCACCCGCCACGACACAGCGCACGGTGCATGATCGCGACAAATTCACCAATTTCAACCTTGCAGCCCTCCACGAAACTAATGCTAGTACATGGGGGTGTAGAACAGTTGATGAGGGCAATGTGTACAGGGGGCAGGGAATTTTCATAGCACAATCTCTCACCGTGTTTCAGTGTCGTGCATCTCTGTGGTGTCTCCCCATTGGCTCTCGTGACCGGGGGCGGACTGGAGGGAGCCTCCCCATCCTCCCTCCTTTAAAATTGGCACACCGCGAATGTAGAGCAAAATAATTCACCAATTTCAACCTTGCAGCCCTCCAAACTAATGCTAGTACAGGGGAGTGTAGAACAGTTGATGGGGGCAATGTGTACAGGGGCCAGGGAATTTTCAGAGCACAATATTTCTCACCGCATTTCAGTGTCGTGCATCTCTGTGGTGCGTGGTGTCTCCCCATTGGCTCTCGTGACCGGGGGCGGACTGGAGGGAGCCGAGGGAGGGCGCCCCAAGGCTGGTCCCGGCTACCGAACGATTAACATTAAGGGCCAAGTGTGACACACACGACAGTCCCCAGAGTGGAGAATCACGACGCGACGACGCGACGAGCCGTACAGTATCCTGGTTCCTGCACTCCAGTCCACTGCGGACCGACGGACCAACGTTATTAGACGTGGGATTCCAAGGGGAAACTCGACTTCGGTCACAACTCACAAGACTCACAAGGACACTTTTTCATCGCAACATACTGTACGCATTATTAATCTCTGGAGTGCAGTGCACAACATTGCACACTGAGACTGACATTGCTTTCTCCTCCTGAGCAACCATGGCCGCCTTGAGGGGTACCTGCGAGAGTGGAACCATATCCAACATTCAAAACGCACAGACGTACTTCGAAGGTGCCCGGCGTCCATTCCCAAAATGATTTTTTCTGCCGCGAGACAAATTCGTGTGGCATCTCTAAGACGTTGTTTTCTCTGCTGTATCCAGGGCGGGAAATCAAGCTCCCCGTTCACGCCAATGTCCTCAAGCCGACTTCGTACCATGACCACTATCCGCGGCATCCCTTACCCGCTAATCCGCCTAGCGTGCCGAACATGGCGGTGCCGACAGCACCATTCGTGGGTAAGTACAAGCTTAAAATTATGCCACAATCAAAGACAACTTACTTATCTGTTCACAAGCTTTGCAGACAACTTACTTATCCGTTCACAAGCTTTGCTTTAACTTATTTCCCGCGAGCGCCTTATCATCAACAATAATCAGCCTGCGCTCTTTACTAGTGGCAAAACGATAGGAAGTATTTCCTGAATTTTACGCGTGCACTGAAATACTGTCCCTTAATGCCTCGGTCGCCGTTGTACCTCCGCACATTGCCCCTCTCTCTCCACACAAGCAAGCGCCCCCGCTTAGTGGACCATGCGGGTGTGTCCCAGAGCGCTCGACGTATGATGCACACTTTCCAGCGTACAACGTGCGTCCGCAAACTGCTCCCGCTCGCCAACCAGTTCTGGCCGATGGGTGCCGGGACCCATACCCCAACTCGACATCGTATCAGAGACACTACCCAGGACACCCGGGCTCCTCGCGGCCGGGCACGCCCTCAGCGATGCCGCAGGTATCGAACCCACTGCGTTCGACCTGTGACCCGTTATCTTTAAGCGTGGGCAACCTGCTTTGTTCTGAAAGTATTTGCCCTGGATTAGGAAGTGCTTACCAGGATTCAAAGGTAAAAGCTATTAGTACGGTAATGCTTGCGCGGCGTCACATGTATGCGATGCGTGCATGCCTTGTGCTGTCCCCACGGTCCAGCACTACTCCCAATTTTCCTTTGAGTGATATCTAAAGGAAGCACGCGCTCTCTCGTCCTGCACGTGTGTCTCTGCATGAATTCTAGACGTTGTGTGGTGCTTTTTTACGAAAGACCTCGCTTGAATCCAAAGTGGGAAGAGCATCGACAAAGTCGGAGAGCCGCAACATCTTCCGCGCTCACGAATGCTTGGACTTGCAGTTCGTATCGCTTCGCTTTGAAAAGGCGCTGTGCTAGCCCCGAAGCTTCCGGGCACAGGCTTCGACCTCCACGTGTCTCACCTGAGACTGACCGTGCGAGATCCTTCCAGCAGAGTGCAGGCTGAGAACGGCCCGCTAAGTAACCCTTCGCGCTTGTGGCTGCAGATGAACATTCCAGAAGATGTGCACCTGCGCGTCGCCGATTTAACCTTCACCACCACGCACAACAACACATACGTCCCACATCCGATGGGCTTAGGGCCCACCGCCTCGCAAAATCCCCCTGACAGACGACCGAAAACCGCGGTAAGCGCCCCGTACTCGCCCTTGTCTCGTGACGGGATTCTCCCAGGTCACCGCCTCGGGCATATCAAGGTATAGAGAAATTAAAGAGCGTTTGCCACGTAAGAGAGGAATGCGCGTCGGAGCACATAACCCACGCTGGGCGGCTTTCACTGCGGCACTTGTGTGCTCACGAGAGTTGCAGCTTGCCGTCGGTCGTGATCTGATAGGCAGTGCACGTTGGCGAGTCTTCGCCGAGTCTTCGCCTTCTCCTCCTCCATGGCGCTTCCACGTGGCCGTGGGATGCACGGAGTATCGGAGTCGATACGCTTAGTGGCGCGCGGTTGTTTGTGCATTCGTGCGGCAGACCCAGGACCCCAACTGGCGCACGACCTATCAGATCTCCCACCCGCCGGTGCCGCTCCCCGGCAAGCAGCGGGGCCCGTCGTGGCCGGCGGAGGAGAGAGCGAACTTCCCTCTGGACGGTGCGTGGCGAAGGAGGCAAAGCGAAGTACCCAGTCGCTTTCTTTTAGGCGGACTTCTCCTTTCGCCACTCTGTTCTTTTCCGCGAATCCTCGATGTCTTATTGCCTCTTGCTCCTCCACGACAATTGAGGCAGTTTTCTTCTCCACCCCGTGGCCTGCATCCCCCGAACTTGGTTGCACGCGGCCGTCGCTCTGCTTCTCGCCCTTCGGCTCGCGTGCGCTCTCCAGTCGCCAGGCTCGCCAGCTTCAGAGTGCCTTTCCACGATTGAGGCCGAGTTCTGCCGGGCTGAGATTTGACGGCTACCGCGCGCATCACGTTCCACTGGTTTGGCTGTTGATCACAGCCATGGAATGATAAGCTGGGGTGCTGGATGGCGGTGCAGACGCCACCACGTATGGTCACTACCACACCGGGAAGGGAAATGCTCTCCCTGCCGTAGACGATGCAGGCAACGACTTCCAGGTGCGCATCGCGTTCTCTGTGAGGACGTGACTGGGGTTGTTACGCAAGAATTTGGGCGCTAGAATAGAGACTAGGTCATTTCGTGAGGTCGGAAAACCTCCGACTTTATTGCGAGAATTGTATTCCTGTCGATTCTTGGAAGGAGCGCACTTAGTACCCTCAGGTGCACAGCCTCAGGAAGCTGCAGGCTCGGACATCAAAAGCATCTCTGTGTTTTTTTGGCTTGAACGGCTGATTGCTCAGCAGGGATCTAATCCTTGAATGGAAGAATTGGTAATGTGCAGGGCTGGAAGCTGCCGCATCCGCGCCCCTCGCTCGGAGTGGAGTATCTGGGCGACAACTTCTACTGGTGCATCGCTCACCCTCCGTCCCTGAGACCTTCTAGTGTCACCTGTTTTCGCAAATAGAACTGATGTGATGGCGTGACTTGCCTCCTTTGCAAGCTTTACTGATCGACCTATGGGATTGTGCGCGTGACAGCCTTATCCCGAAGCACGTTCCAGTGCCCTACACTGCCCGTAAAATTTTCACAACCACGCATGACAACCAACACACGGTACGTGGCAAATCTGGAAGCACTTTCGCAGTGTTGTTGTAGGCAGTCTTTCGAAGATTTGGGTATCATGAAGCTAAGGCTCTTGTGGGGCTTGAGGGAGGGCTTATATGCAGTGCTGCATTTTGATAATCGCCGGAGACAGCGCAAAAGCCTCGGCCAACTCTCTTATCGGCCAGTTTGACCTCGTCGGCATTCCGCCTGCTCCTCATGATGTTCCACAAATTGAAGTTACCTTCCATCTTCGTAGCTCCACTTCTTGTGATCTCCTTACAGGTGACAGCTTTATTTGTGATCCTGGTTTCATTTCTTGCCCTTGAGAGGTTGACCTTACCCTTATGCTTGCTTTTTGTGTGCTCTTCTTGGTTTTTGAAAGGGCGAGTCGCCTTAGCTGTTTTATGCTTTGTTCGAGGAAGGCAACTGATGGAAACCAACATGATTGCAGTTGAAGCACGTGACCTGGACACGGGACGTCACAAAGAGTGGGTGAGGAATGGCGGAGGTGTTGTCGTTCGGTAAGAGACCACGTTGGCAGGAATACAGTTGTTGGTGAGGTCACTGTGATAAAATCTTCACTGAAAAGCACCTGTTTCGGAGGATGGGCAGGTTTCCCTGATTTCCTGTTGTGAGTTGTTTGTTGGTCATCGATACGCCACATCACCCCGAAACGACGTATTCAATCTTTGATGTTCCCAACGTATAAAACTGGGGTTTCTTTCGCCAGTTAGAATTTTAAGATCGTTGTAATGAAAAAGCAATGAGGAATCCGCATCGACACTCGACAAACTTAGGATGCACTGTGTAAATCGGTTTTCTCTTTTCTTTGTCGATGCTGTCATTACCTATCGTATCGTATGTATCGGTGATTTGCATGCTATTTATCGAAATCCCGCGCTATTTTTTGGGTCCTCGTGATGGTAAGGCGCATCCATACGGATAACGAATAGATTGTGCTGGGATCTGGGTGGGCAGCCCTGTCCGAGAGTCTCGGTTCAGGCCCCCACTCAGACCCAAGTCCAATCTGAGTCTGTCTAGACCTGAGTACGGGTAGTAGTACAGTACCGTGACCGTTCGAGGTTCGTAGGTTCTAGGTTTAAGTTCTGTCTTCGTAATTATTCTATATCACAAATACATACCTGAAATACCGTGTGTTCTGACTGTTAAGTGTTTACCCACACCCGAGATATACCGGTTGTATATCACTACATTGTGCATATTTCTGTGGAAGATATAATATTTTTTAATATCATATTCAAAATTCCCAGTGTCCCCAAGATTTCATCCCGATTTCGCCAAAACATTCACGATTTGTGTTTCTTTGAATATGCGATCTCCGATTTGTTATCAACATGCGGGGTTTGACTATAGGGTTTTCGCGTCTATGGGGTTCCCGGCACTGTGTTGCTCGCAAAATTAGAGTTAGGTGACGAGGACCTCAGCTATGTGCGGTCAATGGTCAAGTTAATATTTCGCATTAGATGTTTGGCACCATATTTGGTTGTCCCAACATGGATGCTCATCATGGGTACGGGCATGCGCTTTGGGGACAATGCGTGCATTATTTACCGGCTTGTTGCTTTCGGTGGGTTCTTTCGCTAAATTTTATTTACATACCCGGGCGCCCTGTGACACGGATTGAACTTGCGGATGATGCGTACACCCGCATCAACTAACCTTGAGATGGGCCAAGTACTTATGTTACACACGTTTCTTAGCGGTCCCAATTAAGTAAGGCTGACAATCAAATGAATCACATACCGCTCAGGAATCAGGGGGGTCATCAGAACTCATAGTTAGATCATATCATGCGGATTATGTATGAACCCATGAGTATGCTTTATGAAAACTGTGAGATGCTTGCGCCGGGAAGAGCTAGGCAGTTTGGGGTCTTTGGAAGAGGTTCGCATTCAAGCGAAACCCTATCCCAAATATTATCTTCGTGACGCAACAGTCTCAAAGATGCTGACCCGGATGCCTTTGTGCGCTTGCATGCTAAGCGTTCACCTTATAAATGTGCAGCAGTTAAACGACGGATACCCCGCGCCAACGAAGAAAGAAGCGCTCGGCTGATTTGTAATTTGGGTGTGCGCACCCAAAATACAAAATGCATCTTTGAAGATGCTTGCGAGTCGTCCTCCCGGTCCACGCGCTCAGTATTTATACAAGTCTAGAATGATAGGAATATTTTTCACATGCTTCTAAACTATATGCGACTGCGGCTATTCTAAACGCTTTGCCTTGCCTTTTCCCTTGCCTCTCTGGGGTACCATTTTGTAACAAACGCCGGCTTCTCATGGTACCGCGCCGGGTTTGTCCAGCTGGTGACACACGTGACAGAGATGACAAGTATGACAGGCTTCGTTAAGATGACTGCCCGAGAGGTGCAGACCTACCAGAGAAGATATGGTCATTATCGGGTGACCAAGAAATGATAAGATGAAGATGACAGTGACTACTCTGCCACTGACGTGTCAGTCAAAATGCGGTGAACGGTAACATTGTTAGAGCTGGCATGGAATAATGACTTTCCATTGGCCAGATGAAGATTTAAGGGCTAGAACCCGTTACAGTTTTGGGAAATGTGACAGAGCATTGAGATATAAGTAAGCTCTGACTGTAGGTCAGGCTAGTGGACTCATTATTGTTTTGCCTTCGCAAGTGCTAGGTGGCTGTTCGCGTGCCAGTGCTAGAGTGCTAAGACAGTTCTGCTCACAGCTTTGTACAATAATTCGTACTTTGTGGTTATTATACCGATCTTTTATGAATATATTTTACTGCTGTTTTCATTCTTTTTCAAAACAATAATGTCCTGCGCGGAGCGGCTTTTTATTTCAAGTGTTAATTCGGAAGTAAAGACCCTTTGGCGACAAGTCAGCAGCAGTTTGTGAGAGCGGATTCGGAAGTCAGGCGACTCCAGGGGCACCCAAGGTGCACTGGCGGACCCTTCTTCTTTACTAGACTTGGTGATACTTGCACGGAAAAGGGTCACCAGTGGCGGCGGCAGCGGATCAGCACTGAATTTACTGGTTAATGAGCAGCTTTCTCTTATCTTGCGATATGCTCAGCTCCACCACCTTGTCTCACAGTGAATCCAGGGGCACCCATGGTGCACTGGCCTAACTGCAGACAGGTTTTCTTCATTAAGAAGTTAATCAGCACGGCATCAGCGTGGGCGGCGGCAGCTACAGAGCGGATCAGCGGTGAATGACTACCTTGATGAGCTATTTTCCAGTAGTCCCTCCAGTTGACCACCTTGTCAGAAGTGAATCCAGGGACACCCCTGGTGTACTGGCCTAACTGAAAGGCAAGTGTGCGACCTGGGAGCTAATTAGCGGCGGCATCTGCTTGGGCCTACTAATCAGAAGCGGATCAGCAGTGAGTTGTTACCTTTATGAGTGGCCTTGCACCCTACGGTTTCTCTGGTGGCCCCAACCTGTCTGACAGCTAATCCAGGGACACCCCTGGTGTACTGGCCTAAGCCTGAAGCAGGAGTGGGTTTACCAGAGGATTTGTGCTAGGAGGCAAGCACAAGAGCAAGAAAAACGGCTAAGTATAAAACGCAAGAGTACTCAGTACGGAGTACAGTATGACCGATCAGAATGATGTTGATGTGAGGTGCCTAGCCTGTTGTACGGAGTACTCAGTACAGTTGAGTTATGGAAAGAGTTCCTGAATGCATAAGAACTCTATGTGTAACCCGTTTCGGAGATGAGAACTGAACTGAGAATTGTAACATAAAAAGTAAAGAGCCGTAACTGCTGTATATTGTGTATTGAAAGCATGCACTTGAAAGCAAAAGCATAACTAGAAAGATTTACGAAACCGAAGTCTGATAGTTGACCAATCGTAATCATACCTCGTGCGGTCGTTTAATAAGTGTAGATAGAATAAGTCCGAAACCGTAAAGAAGAGAGAAAGCAAGAGTGGAGACTCCTACAAAATGGTAATTAGTCCGTGTTTTCACGTTGCTTCCCTGTTTTTTTTGCGCGAATTCTGATCAAAGCCACCTTGCCTTGCGTGATTAGCTAGCGTAGAGCGACACTACGAAATCGAGAATGTCTGTTCTTTCGCTTGCGTTGCGCGGCGGTGTGTGGGTTTGAGGGTTCCAGGTCTCTTGGAGCCGCGTTGGTGTAGAGGAATCTAGCCCGACGAAAATCTTTTGAGGTGCGCGCGTTGCCTTTGTCTTAGCACGCATATCACGCACTCGCGGCCTAGTGCCGTAATTTGGACTCGCAGGTGCGGCCGAAACCAAATCGTCTCAGTTTTCAGGCAATTCCGACCCTCTGCGGCGGAAGCGCTGCGCAATTTTTTTAAATTTTGCGTAGCTTTTGCTTGAATTCGAAGTCGGTTCGGGATCTCGCGTGCCTTTAGTTTGGCCCTCTAGTCCCCCCTATTCGGGAATCGCCGCGCTTCGGCCGGTGTGACTGCTTGTGCTCGCGCACAAGTAGCGAATTCCTGGGAGCGGGTGCTAGTTGCCGCGCCACACGTTTTTCAATTAGTTAATTTGCGAGCGTACCACGCGTGATGTTCCCAATGGAGCTTTAGTTTTCTAGTTTCCTCTATTCCGGAAATCTCCGCGCTTCGGCCGGTGTGACTACTTGTGCTCGGGCGCAAGTGGTGAATTTCTGGATCGGCGGGTGCTGGTCACCGCGCGTGTCGTGTAGCACTTTCGACTTCCGCTGGTTAGATCGCACGCATAGCACGCATACAATGTCAATGTACTCGGATGGAGAAGGATTCCACGGTCGGTCGGGTCGTCGTGGAGGGGGTCGGGCCGGCGCCGCCCCCGGCTCAGCCGTGGGGTCCGGTCAGTCGGGATCTCGCGCTGCGGGTCTGTCGGTCGGCCCGGGCTCTTCGGAGTTCTGGGGCGCGGCTGGCAGGTCGGACGGCCGGGATTGGCGCTCCCGTGAGAGGGGGGGGGAGTGCGGCGTGCACTCGCACGCCAATACGGCGGTGAAGCCCTCGAGGTTACACCGGCGCGCACGCCCCTGAGGGCCCCTCCGGGGTTGTCTGGTGGGCCCCCCAGGGCCTCACCACCGAGAACCCCCTCACCAGCGAGAGTCAGTGGGGCTGAGCCAGTGTCCGAGCTCGCATTGAGCTCGGCGCTACGGCAGCCGGCGCGCCGGAAGCGTGCGTCGCCCGAAGCTCCGAGTCGGACTCGGACCGCTCTGCTAAGGGATTGAACCCCTCGGCAGCTCCCTTCTCCCCACTCCCTGCGTCCAGCAGAAGTGCGGGCAGTAGGTTCGTCCGTCAGGAACCGACGTCGGGACCGGCAGCGTCCTCCCTCTCTCCCCTCGTGGGGGGCGAGCAAGGAAATCTCATCAGCGCCCCAGAACGCTTTGAGATTTACCGAGCCGGTGACTGGAGCCCCCCTGCAGAAGGGGAGTCTGACGATGTCCGGCGCTCAGAGCGGCTGGACGTCGTCCAGTCACGGGAGCACGAGTCTCGCATCCGGCCCAATCCGGCTTGGCGAGGGGAGCGACGTCAATCCATGCTCGCATTGGCCCTCCGTCAATGGAGCACTTGGGCGCTGGACGCAGCGCAACGACGTGCAAGAGTCTCCCTGCCAGCTCGTCAGCGCGCAACCGCGCGGCTTGCGTGGGTCGCGTGGAAGGCCGGAACGGACCGGTCAGCGCATCAGCGCGAGCTCCAGCGCCTGGCATTCCAAGCGTGGAATGACGTCACCCAGCAGGTCGCCCAACTTCAGGGCCTGTTTGTCAGAGGCAGTCGGCGCCGAGTCGAGTCCGCTTTCGCGGCATGGCGCCAGCGTGTCGTCCAGACACAGGGTCTGTGGCGCAGAGGCAGACGTCAAGCTGGGGCTGTCTTCATGGCATGGCACCAGCAGACGATGCTCGCCAAGGAGAGGAGCACCTGGTTGGCTACTGCCCGACAGTCCTTGTGATAGGACTGGAATCTCGTTCAGTCCTATCACAAGGACCGGACGCGCGGGAATATTTTTAACCATCCTCTTGATGCTCCTAGTGCCTATCTTCCGGATTATTGTAGTCTCATTGGGACCTAAACTGGGTACCCCTTTGCCCGCTTGCCTAAACAATGTCGCAATTTCATACTACGTTATCAACATTAAGCATGGGTAGCGTTAAAAAATACTAAATTCCAACCACGCCACAGTGATCTTTTCGGATTTTGTATACCCAGGCAACTTCAACCGATATTTTGAGGGCGAAGATGACCTCCGATCATTTTTTGACAAGACACTGCAGAAAGAGCAGCTCGCGAACTTGACAACACAGGTCTCCGAATTTTCACAGGACGTTCGTGGAGGTAGCTAGTGTGAGAAACATCTCGGTCCTTGTGGTAGGACTGGCCTTTTTATTTAATTTGAATTAATTTTACCCCCACCTCTTCAGCCCTCACAAGTGCATATCCGTATCGAGTATATCACCCGGCACATGTTTTTAATAAATATTTGAGCACCCAAGGATGATCTTCAAGCACTCAAACATCAACTACATCGAAAAATCGTGGCGGCTAGCCCCTTTTTACTTCGGTCCTTGTGGTAGGACTGGAACGTCGGGCAGTATCCATGGTGGGTTGGGGCCCGGAGACACCGGATGACCCAGATGGGCAGAAGCAGGGAAGATATCTTACCCCGATTGGCCGGCCCCGGGCCGAACTGAGTCGCCAAAATGAGGCCCGGGCCGAAGAGGGGCCGAAAGAGAAATTACTTTGGGGCCGAACCAATTTGGCGCAAACTTCTAAAATTTTGATGAAAATTTTGCGATTTTTGCATTTTCCCATACTTAAGATTAAGATTTTCGCGCCTGCGGCGAGCATTTTGTAGTTTGGACCGGACGGACCGAAGGCGGGCCGAAAAGTTTTTTTGATTTGGGGCCGTACCAGCTCAACAGAAGATATCTTCCCTGGGCAGAAGGTGTCTCCGCGAGTGGCGCCGACTCCCCAGGACGACCCCAGTCAGCTCGGACTCGTCCCAGGGAACGAGTGCCCGCCGTCCAGTAAGGAAAGCGGGAACCTCATCCGGTGTCAGCTCTTGCTCGGATTCCGACCAGGAGTCTTGGTGGCAAGACATCCGTCGAGGCCTAAAGCGCCTGGGGAAAGACCACCCGCTGTCAGGGTTAATGTGGTTCCAGCTCAAGGACCATGGGCTCTCCGACGACGGCGCTTATCGCCTGGAGATCCACCAGCAGTCAGTCTCCGAGTCCAAGGGGTTGATGCAGCAAAAGCGCGAGGACCCTCACAACTCCCTCGGGAGGTGTAGATTCTCTGCCTTTGCCATCAACGCCAGCAGACCAGGGGAGATAGTACGCCGAGGAGTGGACCTCCAGGAGGTAAGGAGAGCGGTCGTCGCGGCCGTCAGAATGAGCGGCCGCACCCGGAAGTCACACAGGTGTCTTAGGAAGTCAGGTGCAGCACCTCCGAGTTCCGCAGCCCCCGGTGGGAACTGGTCGAACCGGTTTGCTCCCCTCTCGTCCTCATCGGAGGAAGAGCATCCCGCGGAACGTCCGAGGCCCAGGACTCAGGCGCCTAAGCCGAGCGGCCCCAGTCGCCCGGTGCCTCGCACCCGGAAGCCCAGTCGAGCACCCTCGGCCCCGCACCCCGGTCCGACTTCCTCAGGGGACACGTCGTCGTCCCCGGAGTCCACCTGGAGCTGGAACAGTCAGGACCTGCGAGAGCTGAAGGAAGCCTCGCAGAAGGAGTCTCAAGCTCGGGAGGCGGCTGCCGAGGCTCGCCTGGAACAGCTGTCTCGGCAACTCCAAGAGAGTCAAAGAGCTGCCGAGGAGCGCAGGATCTCCGATCAGCGCGCTGCCGAGGAACGCAGGGCCTCCGAGCAACGCGCTGTCGAAGAGCGCTGGGCTGCAGACCGGCTGGCCGCAGAGGCCCGGGAGACTGCCAGGCAGTTGGCTGTCGACGAGAGCGTCGCTCAGCAGGTAGCTGCTGATGAGCGGCGAGCAGCAGCTGAGGCCCAGCTAGAGGAGAGGCTGCAGGCGGTCATAGAGTCACAAGTCCAAAGGCTCGCCCTGGTTCAGGCTTCGCCCTCGGGGCCCGTGGAGTCAGACGCTCGAGGGCCCTCAGCGGCAGCGTCGAGTCCGGTTCAGGAGACGCCCATCTCCCGAGAGGGACATGAGCTGGTAGAGCCGACTTCCGTCGTCACCTGTGACGTCGAGAACCGGGGCGTTCAAAGCCCTCCGGAGGAGTCACGCGCGGGCGTGGCATCGCTTCCGCCGCACTCATGGGACTTTGTTTCCCTCCCAGTGAGAGTCTGCGCCGCCCTCCGGAAAGCCGTGGTCGAGCATGGAAAACTGGGGATCGAAGCCCAGCACCTGTTTTACGACGCCGCCCGTAGGTATCGTTCCCTTGGTCAGGTCGCTGGGTGCGTGCACACTACCAGTCAGATCAGGCAATGCCTGAAGGCAAGGATCTCGGACGAGGACAGAGTCCTCGGGGCTCAGGTGATTTACAGCCTCACGGAGGCCGTGGCGCCCGTCGCAGAGATCTGCGCTCGCTGCGGGTGCGGGCACGAGGAGAGTCCGGTGCATATGTGGACATGTCATGTGGGCACTAGGAAAAGTGTAGTGGCACTCCTGAAGAAGGTGTACCTGCCGGTGTGTGGGTTTTGCGCCGCGGACGTGTGGCCCGGTGCTTTCGACGACTTCCCGGTTGTGTCACCGCCTCCGCTTGCTGCGGCAGCAGACACACCAGGAGACGGGGGGGGGATGGTCCCTTAACCTGAGCACTCGGAGCCAAACGAGCTTCCGGAGGTGCCCGGTGTCAGCAGTCATGGAGGTCCCGGGGGCTCGGGGGGCGGTGACCCTGGAGGGCCAGGAGTTCCGGGGGGTCCGGGCGAGGATCCTGGCGGCGATGGGCCGGGTGAGGACGGGGATGGCGACAACCAGTTCACCTTCTCGTCCTCTCGTTACAGGGAGTCCCGAAGCCATTACAGTCGTAAGGACGAGCAGCACGCTCTTAAGGAGGCCCTCAGAGCCATGGAGAAGACGGTGGACAGATACCACACAGAGGCGGAGGGATCGTCCCACGTCTTTGGTCGGCTCCTCCGATTTGTTCGGCAGGTCAGGGAGGTTCGGGAACTGGAACCGGTGCGCTACGCCATGGAGATGGTGCGTCTGGGCACACTAGAGAGCGGGGGTGAGGAGACGGTGTTGTCAGACCACTCTCTGCTGTCGGAAGTGGCCAGACACTGCTTCGGCAAACTAAGCTCCGAGTACCGCGAGCTTTCTTCGGCGTTGAAGGAAGCTCGGGACGGTAAGAACCTCACCCTGGACGTCATAGTGGTCCCCTTGGCGCAGCTGGTGATGCCCGACAAGGGTAAGATGGCGTCGATCGGTCCGTTCCTGCGTCGCGTGCGTCAAAGTCAGGACAGACAGACTCGCACGGTCCGCGAGTTCTGGGACGGGGTGCACCTTGCTCACGACATCGTGAGCATGCTGGCTGCCCACGAGCTCACCACTCCGGTGCCGGAAGAGGAGCTGCTGGAGATATTCCTTACGGGATTGATACCGGAGATAAGGAGGAAGGTCTTCCTTATAGCCGAGAGGAAAAGCGCTTCGGTCCTGACCCTGAGCCGGACGGCCAGTAAAGGCCGCCACGAACTCCTGACCTGGGCCATAGAGGCTGAGCGGGAGTTACGGCAGAGCCAGGATAAGACGAGCCGCTCGGTCCAGCTGCTGGCCCACGTAGATGTGACGGAGGAGCTGCTAGCCATGGCGACATCCGCTAGCACTCCGACACCCACAGGGCAACGACTCGGCTCCCCAGAGTACGAGGGCTGCCGTCTGTGCAAGAGCATGGACCATTACGCTCGCGACTGTCCGCAGGCGAAGCAGCGCCCAAAGGAGTGGGCCAAGTGCCTCCTGGAGGACACCCTGGCGTTAATAGGGGACGATTCGATGGACGAGGCTTTGGCTGCCATCGGATTGGATTTTGTCCAGGAGGACGCTCCCCAGCCCGGGGCGTCCTCCCCGCAGTAAAGGGCGCGGGCCC
>LGRX02027535.1:0-23674 GCA_001247695.2 Cymbomonas tetramitiformis | reverse complement strand
TTTAAAGTGGGCGACTTCGTCTACATCAGACAGAAGCCTCGCAGCGGCATGGAAGTCGCGACCAAGTCTGCCATTCTGAAGCTGGTCAAGATACAGCGAGATGGTGTTGTGGTGCTTGAGGACGCCACCAAGTTAAGGGGAAAGAGCACTGTGCAGAGCATCGCGCCATGTCACCTGCAGGTGAAGGATCAGTATGACTGCAGTGCAGCCGTGCCCAGCAGACACCTTGCATGTGAAGTGTGCAGGAAGACTGATGGAGAAGCAGAGATGTTGTTGTGCGACGCATGCAACAGGGGGTACCATTTGTGGTGTCTTACCCCAGCATTGGATGAAGTACCAGAAGGCGAGTGGCTATGTCCTAGGTGCTCAGGCACGAGGATGCAAGCTGCTAACGCTGAGGTACAGACCCAGGAAGCCAAGAGCTCTTGTGTCCTGGAGGACAGATTGGGGATGAAGGAGCAGCAATTGAATGAGAAGCTGTCCTCAGACATGCGCCTGCTGCCAGCAGACGTGGGTCCCCGTCGTGTGGTGAAGGGAGACAGATTTCAGCCATGGCATGCTATCTTATCAAGGGAGATGCTATTGGAGGAGAATGACATGTTCCTCTACGTGCCAGATCAGATTGATTGGGGTAGACAGGACAAGCTCTCCGAGGCTGTGCAGATCTTCATGCCAGGACACTGGAATGAGGGACATCGTACGGTGCTGAGCAAGAAGTACCGGGAACAGAAAGCAATGGCAAGGCAACTGAGGGATGCACCTCTGGTACCTGCTTTAGCTGAAGAAGAAGTTGAAAAACGAGGAGAATTGAGACATATGACCAAGGCTCAGGTGCGCGAAGCTAGCGCACTACAGTGGGGGCTTGAGCTGGTCATCACAGTGCCCTCCGAGGTGAGGCGCTTGGCGACAGAGGTGGACTGGAAGTCCATCGATGGTGTGTGGGACCCATGGGCAGGCACTGGGGTCATCAGTGAGGTGATGGTGGAGCAATGGCCGCAGTTGAGATTTATGAATAATGACTGGAATTCTCAGCTGGGTTGGTCTGAGGCGCATGACGCACTTCAGCCAGGTAACTATCGCATATGGAAGGAGAAGTATGGTGTCTGTGATGCCGTGGTGACTTCACCCTGGTTTGCAGCGCTGGATATCGCGTTTCCATTGGCAGTTATGGCCAGTCGTGTGGTGGCATGTGTCCATGTTCCTTCTTACTATTTGACAGACATGACTGAGAGCAGAGCTGCGTACTTCAGACGATTGAGTCAGTCTGGACGCTTGCATGTGATTGGACATCTAGAACATGGACCTATTGGCCGCAGATGTATGTGGGTTTTGGTGTTCAAGAACCCTCTGGTCAGAGCAAGGATGTTACAGGATGGAGAAGGTGAAGGCATTGGTATGTTCACTTTCAGTTTGGGCAAGTTCATGGCGGATGGTGATACGACCCAGTATGCTGAACAAGCCCGCATTTGAGTCTGTGCTACTGCAGGCAGCAGCTACAGATGGGGGATGTTGGAAATCTGGGCTTGCATATAAGAGCTTAGCGTTCGATCTCAGAATAGCAGAATTTCAAAAAATTTGTAGCTCTATGATCTTGTGCTGTGTTGAGACTGCCTGGATAATTGCCGACACGAGTGAATGTTAAGAACGAGTTTATGTCTATCCGCGAGTGTTAAGATTGCTCGGACCCGACAGTATTCGTACCATCATGTGCACGCGTTTGCGACAGCTGTAACAAACGCCGGCTTCTCATGGTACCGCGCCGGGTTTGTCCAGCTGGTGACACACGTGACAGAGATGACAAGGATGGCAGGCTTCGTTAAGATGACTGCCCGAGAGGTGCAGACCTGCCAGAGAAGATATGGTCATTATCGGGTGACCAAGAAATGATAAGATGAAGATGACAGTGACTACTCTGCCACTGACGTGTCAGTCAAAATGTGGTGAACGGTAACATTGTTAGAGCTGGCATGGAATAATGACTTTCCATTGGTCAGATGAAGATTTAAGGGCTAGAACCCGTTACAGTTTTGGGAAATGTGACAGAGTATTGAGATATAAGTAAGCTCTGACTGTAGGTCAGGCTAGTGGACTCATTATTGTTTTGCTTCGCAAGTACTAGGTGGCTGTTCGCGTGCCAGTGCTAGAGTGCTAAAACAGTTCTGCTCACAGCTTTGTACAATAATTCGTACTTTGTGGTTATTATACCGATCTTTTATGAATATATTTTACTGCTGTTTTTATTCTTTTTCATGTTGGAAATCTGGGCTTGCATATAAGAGCTTAGCGTTCGATCTCAGAATATCAGAATTTCAAAAAATTTGTAGCTCTACGATCTTGTGCTGTGTTAAGACTGCCTGGATAATTGCCGACACGAGTGAATGTTAAGAACGAGTTTATGTCTATCCGCGAGTGTTAAGATTGCTCGGACCCAACAGTATTCGTACCATCATGTGCACGCGTTTGCGACAATTTTCAGGATCTGACCGATCTGACCGAGCGACGGCGAGTCATCGACAGATGAGATCACGACAGCCGAGCGACATGCGACACGAGCGGGCAGGCGAGAAGCTTAATTCCTCCTCCTCGAGGAGTGTCACGTTCGTTCTGTACCGAAACGAAACGAAACTCGAGATAACTGCACGCAAACGACGAAGAGGAGCACGTTTGCCAAATATAAAACCAGCCAGGGCACCCCGAAATAAACGAACGTCCGCAAAACGTTTTCATCTCGCGACTCGTCGACTGTTTTCGTGTGTTCTTTTCAACTTTGGGGGCGCCATTAGACGAAGCATGCCGTCGGATCGGAGGGAGGCGATCAACTGTAAGGCTGAGTAGCACCCATATTGATCATTTTACAACTCAAAACAGGGATACGATCGGTCAAATTTGCGAAATCGATAAACCCAAAACCGGGCCGATTCCAAAAATGAAAGTGCATCTGCAAGTGCATACACATACTCGATACTGTAGTCCTTGTTAGGTTTAGCCCAGGCAGCCCTCCCGAGAGTCTCGGTGTAGGCCCCTGGCTAGACCCCTAGTCCGATCTGACTCGGGTACCGCTGCCCGTGTGTGTGTCACTGCAGTGTCACATGCCGTTAGGTTCCGTTCGAGACTTTCGCCTAGGTTATAGGCTTTAGTATCTGATATCTATTCACACTTTATCTATATTCTGAATACAGTCAACCAATATCGGCTCACTCCGAATATACCGGTTTAGGTATATTCACTAGGTCGTGGACCCATTCCACGCTTTGATTGTCCTTGCTTAAGGGTACTACATGGGAAGCGTGTAGAGGGGGAGTATCCTTATTAAATACAACTGTATTCCTTAAGTACCTTCTGTATTTTGCCAGGATTTACCAGTATTTCGGAACGCTTCCCATGTAGTGAGCACCTACGGTTATCTATGGCAGATCTGCATAAGTCGACATTACGATCGCCAGTTTGGATCAGCAGAACGGTAATTGTTGCCAGAATAGATTTATATTATATATATTTGTGTTTTGACAACAATTACCGCTTTTCCCCCGATCGATCACCGGAACTGTAAATGTTGCCAGAATCAGAATATATTAGATATATTGGTGTTTTGTCAACATTTACCGCTTTTCACCCAGAACTATAAATGTTGCCACAATCAGAATATCTTACATATATTGGTGTTTTGACAACATTTACCGCTTTTTTTCTCTTCCGATATCTTAATGGCGACCCAGATATTCAACGCTGATTGTTTTGATATTTTACCGAACATTGATAATAATTCAATTGATTTAACTATTTTAGATTTGCCTTATAATCAAACTGCATGTAAATTTGATGATCAAATTATTGATTTAGATCGGTTATGGAAAGAACTGAAACGTATCGGTAAACCCCGAACTGCATATGTATTTTTTTGTACAACTCGGTTTGGACATAAGTTTATATCCAGCAATGAAAGAATGTTCAAATATGATATTGTATGGCAGAAATCGATGAGTTCTGGATTCTATCATTGCAATCATCAACCACTCCGATCGCACGAAATGTTATACATATTCTATGATAAGTTACCGACCTATAATCCACAAATGATTGACGGAATTGCTTACACAAGACAGCCTGGTCGACGCACTGAATTGTATACTGGTAACAGTCCAAGGATCGATACTATATCTAATGGGAAACGGTTTCCGAAATCTGTAATAAGTATTGCTAATGGTAATTACAAAAGTAAACACCCAACTGCCAAACCTTATGATATATTAGAATGGATTGTTAAAACGTATTCAAATGAAAATGATAATGTACTGGACCCATTCATGGGCATCGGAACAACTGGCAAGGTGTGCAAAGCTAATAATCGAAACTTTATTGGAATTGAAATTGATCAAGAATATTATTCATGTTTATCACTGCAATACATTTTAAGACAGGTAATGCATGTAGGCTCTTGATGACGCGGAAATATATCTATATTTTCTAAGTAGAATCGATGCTTCGGACATACACACTTAGTACAATAAAAACATCGTTCCTTACAAGTAGCAAAACACCGGTGACAGCCAAAGGTGAATTCCCATTTTGAATCCTGCAAAATCAAACCTGAAAGCATTCAATATCACTAAATATTACTGAATGATTGTTTATTCAAATATTACCAATCCCTACCACATCTCAGATTATGTAGGCAGGGTTTACAATAAATGTTAAGACCTGACAGGGTAGACCCTTGACACATTTCACAGACACAGTAATTGCATTTGCAGCAAAACAACTGTTTAGCACAGGACATACAGTAAGGATCATATTCACAAATGTGACACTGATACACTTCTACATTCCATAGAAATATCCTACAGCCGTTACAACGAAATTCAGATTCTTCATCATCTTCACTCTCCTGCATTCATTTATCCCATTCACGAAGGGTTTTGGGATTGATTACACCCCTAGCAACTGTTTTCATGAATGCTTCCATTGCAGTTCTAAGACTCTTCAAATGAGTTTTCAAAAGCTCTGTGATCTTGCTGAAAATTTTGGAAAACCACATTAGGCTTCAATTTGGTATTTCTTTGCATTCTCGTTGACATCAAGTCCGCCCAAATCTTATGCTTGGCATGGTGCAGCATGCAGTCAATCACCTGCTCATCATACTCGTCATCATTTGTGGGTTCTGGATCACTCTCAGACTCCTCAGACTCCTCAGGCTTCACAAATTTCTCAAACTCCTGTAACTTGTTTTCTTCTTCCTGTAAATATAAACCTGAAATCATTCAATATTGTTCAAATTATTTTACTAACACAATGATAACAAGTAGCTGCCATAAGCTCTCTAGACATCCTAACCAAATGGTTCTTGCACACTCTTTTATTGCACCTATTACATATTTCAATATGCAGGAAATCATTACAACCAGGAATATGACATCCAATTACTTTGACCATAATGCTATGACATCTTCTACACATTGAATCTGTTTCAATATATGGCTCTGAGAAATCCTGTATTGAACACACCACAAACTAATCTAAGAATAATTCCAATATACATGCTGATATTATAAGAAGGCTGAATTATTACCTGCTCCTCTGATTCCTCGGAATCATCAGAATCCTCATCATCATTATCATCATCATCATCAGGATCCTCAGCATCATTATCAGGATTCTCAGAATCTGCAAAATACATTTACAATAATGAAAAAGTAAGTATTGGTTACTTGCTAGTGGAACCTTTAGCTTGCCCCTTGGCTAATAACTCTTCCTTACGGGCTATTTCAGACATAGCAACTTCAAAATCAGGTTTAACAGAGTTCTGATATTCTATGATATGCTTCTCAGCAAAAACTTTTGCCATTATCCCCTTATTGTTACAGGTTCCTGTTTGATGAGGAAGAAAACCCCTGGACAGCTTCCTGATATCAGATCGGAGCTTCATGGGAGAGTTCTTGAGAGCTACAAGCTTCTTACCCTTCTCTTCAAGCCTCTTCTGCTTCTTGGCAACAGAACGGGTCACCTGTAATATTAATCAGACCGATAATATTCATCAGGAATGTTTACATAATAATCCTCTTCTGGGGTATTGTACGCACAGTAAAGGTCATGATAAACACGATCCTCTAAATAGTACTCCCTTTCTATGCTACGATCACTATCTACAGAAAGTAATTCTGCATCTATATTTATTCTATCTGAATGGGGTTCTATACAACCTATACAGCAATCTTTGGATATGCAGAAAATACATCTGAACTTCTGACAGGAAGAAATTGGACATGGGAATATTCCTTCAAATATATCACACATATTGCAGCAGGGTG
This sequence comes from Cymbomonas tetramitiformis, assembly GCA_001247695.2. Lineage (NCBI taxonomy): Eukaryota > Viridiplantae > Chlorophyta > Pyramimonadophyceae > Pyramimonadales > Pyramimonadaceae > Cymbomonas > Cymbomonas tetramitiformis. Next base: position 17,369 of record LGRX02027535.1, on the reverse strand, counting down.
CCTGAAAACAAACACATGATACACATATAAGACAAGTGTATAAGAAGATTAAGAATGATAATGCAGATTTAATACCTTATCAGCAGGAGCAGGTTCAGGATCCTCAAGTGCAGACATTGGCCTCTTGCCTTTATCATCAGGAGTAACTGCAAGCAACAAACATAAATGTCAATAATTATAACTATTTACTTGCTGTAAATAATGTTTCTAAGCTACACAACCTACAAGCCATACAAAAAGGCCAGCCATCATGGCAATGAATTGTGCATAGCAGAATGCAGTGATTTCAACCTCGTGTTTGAGGAGAAACAGATTGAGTTCCATGTTGCCTAAACAGACAGCCAATTTACGGTTGGTCTTGTCCTCACAGCCATTCCACCAACCGATCAGATCTACACCCAAATGGGTAAGATGGAAGACAAGAGAAAATGTTATTGCTACAAACAGAACTCTGACAAGGATGTGTTTATCCTTGATACTCTGTTGTAACACAGCAGCTTTGCCCTCGGGCTGCAGGTTGGAATTGTCCATAGCCCACTGGTGAGCTATCTCGGGCTCGTGTTCTTCAAAAGTCACACCGTTACCATATCCCTGCTTGCTTTTAAAGCCTGCATCCACTGCCTGATACCAACGGGTATAAACCCCAGCCTTTGGGCCACCTCTGATAGCATACAGAATTTTCCTACCACCGTGTCCACGAGGGCTCTTGAGTGGGCCTCCTTCAGTGGTGGCCTCAGTACCGGCCAAAGTTGACTGCTTGGGTGCCATATCTGCATAGTACAAAACAGGATATACAAACAAACTATTATTCTTTATTGAAAATAATACATATTGTTTACTTCAGGCTATCAACTTGAGCTTTCAAAAGTTCCACTTCCTTCTCTAAATCCGATACTTTGGAAACAGCTCTACGATAACACTCTTTCCAGTGGTCTACTTCGTCTTGCAACCTATACTCTTTATCAGTAGGTGGTGGATAACGTGAGTCACGTGTTGCTATCTTATTCCTGTAAAGATTCGGTATGGCATATCCCAACTGATATCTGTGACTATATTTGTAAACCACAGGCTTGACTGCTTCTGTTGCAGATCCGGCGGTTGTTGCAGTGGAACGGGTCGTCACAGGCATATCTACCTGAAAGAAAAGTAAGGTGGTAGAAGTAAGAATAAGTCTTGGAAACCTGCAAACAAACAACAAACCAAATACAGTCACTCACCCGGATTTATCAGAGTCAAACACCCAGTCGTCAGGCTTATCCTCAGGAAACTCCCTATAGTGGTTGTCACACCAACTTTTGGATAACTCCTCTGGCTCTACTGGTTTCGGATGTTCTTTCAGTTTAGCCTTCCCTTTCTTTTCTGCTGCTGCTGCTGCTTTTTTTTTCTTTCTTTTCTTCGGCTTCTGCTGCCAGTTGTTCCTTTCTTTTGTTAGCCATAGCTGTGGCTTTTCCCAAGGGGGTCTCTTCAGGTGTTACTGCTGCTAACTGTTCTTTCAAGTCTCGGATCGTGGCAACATATTCTTCAGAGACCTTCCAAGCAAGCTTCATACGTTCTTCTAAGTTCTTGTTTTTTTCAGTCAGTTCAATAATACGCTGGTCAGTTTCTGTTCTATCAGGGGACTTCAAAACCCGGATTTTCGTGGCCGGTGCTTTTTTCAAAACAGCTATTTCAGCAGTCAATTCGTTAGTCAGTGTACAAGCCTCAAGGTTTGACCTCTGTAACTGAATATTCTGGTCCTTTATTTTTTCAACCTCTGCCTCAGCACACTCAAGTTCAGTTTCAGTTTCAGAAAGGGAAACTTTCAGCTCAGAGTTTTCAACAGTCAGTTCAGAGATCCGGGTTTGAGAGATCCGGGCTGCCAGTTCAGAGATCCGGTCAACTCTGCGGGGACTGGACTGAGCAGAAGGAACTGGGGTTTCTGGTACTGAAATAATAGGCTCAGAACTGGTACTGGCTGCTGGTGGTTTTGCGATGCGTTTTGGCTGGCGAGGTTTGGTGGTCACGGGAGAAGAAACGGGCGAATCCAGCGTGAGTTTGGCCATAGTTAAAGAGAACTGGGCACGGTTTTCTAACTGTTCTGAAAAAAATCTGTACGGGTCTCTTGCATACTGTCTAAAAACGCATCACACGTTTGACCTAACTCTGCGAACCCGACGTCCTCAAAAGCCTGTTCTTGATCCGCGGCCTTGCCGGCAGTGTAACAAGGTAAAACTACTTTCTGGTACAAAGTATTTACGATAGAACAATAGACTGTTGCGTCCTCCGAATCTTGTAACTTGTCGCACTGTTTGGCAAATAAAGCAGGGGCACCAGATATTGAATACACTTTCTCACAAGTTTCGTCTCTGTGATCCGCGTTAGAACAAAAAACTCCACCGTACGCACAAATATTTCCACAGCGACCTAAAAATCCGTTGTCGAAAACTGGTCTGACACAATAGGTTCTCCCTACTTTCGCCTTCCTTGAACGAATCATAAAAGTAGGCGACTGACGCAGCGGATCCCAGATAGCACCTGCACTGTTAGGCTTCGGCGAAGTCACAACAAAAGAAGGAGAAGATTCGTCCATAATATTACCTTTAAGAAGGTTGAAGAAGCTTTTCAAAATTCGGCTGTGCTGCTGACGGCGAAAACTTTGAGAAAAGTGTTGAAAATAGTTCCGCCGCCACGATAAGATAACGCCGCCAATGTTATCGCCACTTGTATCGACGGCATGACCGACGGCATGACCGACGCTTTTGGACACTTGATCTGGTAACCGCCACGTTACCGTCTTGATCGAAATGAAAAATGTACTGCGTACTGATACTGTAGTGTCATCATGATCGTAAATTGAAAACTGTGTTTCGCTAAGTATTTCCCTGGGAATAGAGATAGAGGAAATTTAAAGAACTTTTAACAGTTTTCTCTCTTTTATTTAAGAAATAAATATAAGTATATATATTAAGATGGCTCTGACTGAGGTACAACTTAAAGCTCAAAAGAAGTATAGAGAGACTCATGTTGAAGAAACGAAGGCTTTGAACCGTAAACATCAAAAAACATGGTACGAAAATCACAAAGAATTGCATAAAGAAAAAATGAGAGAATATCAAAGGAAACGAAGGGCTTTGAAAAGCGATGATTGTTGCCCAAATTGATATATGTATAGTATATTAGTGATCTGGCAACATTTACCGCATATTCTTATACGAACATATTTAAAGAATATTATATATATATATAAGTATATATGGATTTCGTAAACATTGATAAGAGTAAGCATGCTATTGTTAATTATCTCGGTCTCAAATGGTTCAAGAATATTTCAAAAACGTTTGGGGCTCAAGATTATGTCTTGTCTACCATAAACAATGAAGAAATTTCAATAAAAGCTGAAAATCCTAATCATCAAGCATCTCTTTGGACAAAAGTAAATGATCAAGAATTGTTGAAATTGTTAGAAAGTAATCATGGTATAAATGAAGTGATACAATTTCATGCAAAACGAAAAATATTTTTTGATATAGCTGGAAAGGAAGAAATAGATCTAAACGTGTTGAAAACAATCATTCTTGAGAAATTCCCAAATGCCGATTTCCAAATTAGCGGTTCAACTTTCCCCAAAAAAGGAGTGCCAAATTGGTCATATCATATTACCTTATCAAATTACTACTTCAAGAACTTGAATGATATGGCATCGTTTAGAACATGGATATCAGATATCAAACATATGGATAGTGGTATATACACTTCAAATAGAAACTTCAAATGTATTAATCAATCTAAACCTAATGAAACAAGAATTCAAGAATATATAGAAGGAAGCCCGATCTTGACAAAGCATTGTGTATTGGTGGATTTCGACGAAGATAACATCGATGCAGGTACATTGAATTGGGAATTTCAACATAATGAACACTTGGAGAAACAACATTCTACCATTGATTTAAGCAAGATAGTTGGTTTTCAATTAGAAATACCAAAGGATTTCAATTGGTATACGATATCGTATCCACAAATTTTGTTGATGATACCAAACAAACCGAGAGGTCAAGAATATGAATTGCATCGTACTATCACATGGGTAATAATGCTTTGGGCATATCATAATGGTATATCATCGGAACAATTTTTGAAATGGGTATCGCAAAAGGATGATGATATAAAGAGACTTGAAAGGTACGAAGACTATTGGAATAGAGCAAACGATTCCTTTAATCCCGGTGATAACTTTATCAAGAATTTACTTATACGATTCTATCCAAAGTTGTTTGAATATGATCGAAATTGTGTGAACTTTATTGACAATTGTAATGTAGAAACAAACATATATATGAATGATGAAAGATATCTATCTTGCGAAGACATTCATCAAGCATTGTAACAATCGCCAATCATTTACCTTACATCGTACATGGGGGTTGGCAAGACTAAAGCGACTATCAACTATCTTGATGAATATGAAAAACGATCGAGTATCGTGTGGTATAGTCCAAGAATATCCTATGCCAACAACGTTACATCTCGATTGGATCATTTGGGATTCAAAAATTACAAATCATTCAAACCCAAAGACCCGGCTATTACCAAGAAAAAACGATCGACCATGTCCATGGAAAGTCAATACAAGGTCATCGATCCATTTGATGAAAAAGAGAAATCATTTGATATCATAATCTTGGATGAACTTGAAACTTTTAAGAAGGCATGGATAAATGACACAACACACCATAAGCATCTTCCCGAAAACTGGCGAGTGTTTCTTCAATTGACGAGAAATGCAAAGAAGATCATCATAATGGATGTCTTTCCTCATAAGGCTATATATGATAGAATGGCTCGGCCTATTGCGACCTGAAAGATTGTTAACACTTGGTAATGATCATATTCCGATACCTCAACAAGTGATCAAGTACGATAACAAAGATGTATGGAGGCAATCTCTGATCGATGAATTAAACAATGGATATAACATCATTCTCTTTTATCCATACAAAACAGATTTCAAAAAAGGGAAAGGGATCTATTGCTATGGCATGGATACATTCAAGGATATAATTTTACAAGAGACCAACTTGGAAAAAGATGATATCATGTGCTATCATGCTATGAGCGATGACAACGATAAACAAACGACCTGTGATGTGGATACCGTTTGGTCGACAAAACGATTAATCATTAGCAATGTATCAATAACCGTCGGTGTCAATTATGAACGATTGCATTTTCACAAGAAGTTTGCCTTTCTCGATCCAAATACCGTAGAACCGAGAGACTTCTTTCAAAACCTGGGAAGGGTAAGACAATATCATACCAATGAATTACATCTATTCTATAAGAAGTATGAAAAGATAAAAGGATTTACAATGCCACACAATGCACCCGATTGTCCAATCTACCGAGAATTAGGATTGATATATCAAGAGGAATACTTCGCAAGAAACGACTCAGTGTATAGTTACTTTTTTGATAAGTGTGGCTACATCAATTTTGAAATGTACAATGGATCAAACGAAATCGTTTGGAATAAATTGAACCAGTTCAATGCCACGGCGTATTTTTCATATGGAAACATAGAAAATACCGATATTGTAGATATACATGAAAAGCTTAAACCATTAGTATATAAAAATCAGTCATCAATGACCGATAAGCTTCAAATAGCCAAGTATCATTTTCAAAATCAATTTGAAGAAGACATACCAGAACATTTTGTTAAGGATTTATGGAATAGAAAATTGATCAATTTTGTTCGAAAATTTAAAATGTTCTATCAAAACGAAGATCGTATACTTTGGAGTTTGTTCGAACAAAACGGAGCAAGCGATACCTTGGAGCTACCAAACAATCCATGTTGGAACATAGACATTGAAAAATTCAAAGACTTTTTTATGATAAGCTTCACGGGTACAAAGATATACCCAAGTGTTATTTGTAAAGCATTAAATGCTTATTTTGAAACCGATGTCTACTCGGTCGATCGGGATGCCAATGGTAAACGTGTTCGAGTACGTCTTCCCGGTAGTAATAAGATCGTTGATAAATATGTGCATACACGTAAATGGACTCATTTTGTACCAGCTATAAGACAATTTCTAAAATAGCGATGAATGTTGCCAAAACACTAATATATATGATATAATTCAATATTGGCAACAAATAACGTTCTATACTATAAGATGAAACGCACACCGTGTGAACGATGTGTCGCTATCAAAAAGAATGGACAACGATGTAAGAATATGACATGCAAATGGTCACCAATGTGTTGGGCTCATAGACAAGTTAATGTACAAGAGAGTGCTATACCCGACTCAGGTCAAGGTGGATTTGCAAGAGTTGATTTAAAAAAGGGAACCATTGTGGGTAAATATACCGTGGGCACGATCAAACTTGATGCTGATCAGTTGCCACCGATGAATGATAGAACTCACATTTGGCAAAAGAATGCCAATGCATTCTTTGATGATGAAAGAACCAACTCGGTAGCCGGCAAATACAATAGTTGTGCAACACGAGATGCCAAAGCAATTGGTTGCAAGAACAATGCAAAATATACATCAGTCGGTAATGTGAAGCTTACAAAAAATGTCAAGAAGGGTGCCGAGATTTTCGTGCCATATGAAAAAGACTACTGGGTCAATAAAGGTTGACCGGGGACAATCCACTCGTTGAAATTTCGGCGAAACATTGAAGGATGACTTGGTTTCCGATGAAGGTCAACGAAAAGGAAATCGTGAGGATCTTGAATGGCCTGGCTGTATACATTTTGGAATTCTTCTATTGGTATCTCGCCACCAACTTCCTCACCAATCTTATCTATCTCTTTTTGATTCTTATTTCGGAAGACTAGCATATGTGTTAGGTTACCTCTTATTGATTTTAAGAGGCCACCGCTAGAACTGGTGTAATTCTGAGTTGCAAACAGCAATGTCACTCCAAGAGCACCGTCCTCAAGTTTTCCGAGATGTCTATGTTTGATAACCATGTTGCTGAGCTTACTCGATGGTCTCATCATGTCGGTGTCTTGTGTGTCATCAAAGAAGGCCGCGATCACGGGCCGCTTTCCCCCATACTTGTGTTGGGGAGCAAGGATGTTTCCATTCTCATCGCCAAATTCCAAAATCAATTCACCGGGAATCTCATACACACTGATGTTGTGGTTGTTCAACATCTTCATAAGCTTCTTATACCGTTCCATCTTCTCTTGGTATTCATCATACTCTTGGGCTTCGGTATCAAGGATGCCTTCAATCTGATTTGGAACATTAACGGTAGGCTCTAATACATCTGATTGATCGAGTGGCAGGTCATTATAGTAATGCATATTGTTATGATAAGTCGGACTCACAAGAATCAATCTGTCTAGAGCATTGTTTTGTTGCACCAATCGAAGTAGGTGCGTCAAAGAGCAGCTCTTTCCTGTTCCGCGTTTCGCACAGGCCAAGATAACCCCGTGCAATTGAATAAAATCATCGGGTGTGTCAATTGGAAACGCGCTGAACTCTTTGGCACTTGAATATCATATGATTTATCTTTCAGTCTTTGGAACTGCATATACTATAACGATAGAAATAGACTTGAGTACAGTAAGCTTTGTCATATCCCGGTTCCATCTCAGCGTCTCTTTTTCGAGGTGATTGAGATGCAACTCGGCTTTGCTTTCGTCTGGTACTCTTCCTAACGATCACTTCAGGCTCTTCTTCCGATTGAGAGCTATCAGATTCAGCGATGGCAACCTGCTTTTTCGGTTTCTTCTTAGGGGCTTTTGGTTTCTTGACAACGACGTGTTCTACTTCTGGTTCGGGTTCGGGTTCCCTAGTCTTAGTTGTAGCTCTATTGATCGTCTCTTGAGCTACCGCAACTTTTTGAGATTCCTTAAGTTGTTCGGCCATCTTGACATCTTGCTTCTGTTTGGCTTTGGCTTGGCGAGTGGCAAGAGCTTTCTCCCTCATTTTCGCAAGGCGTTCAAGTGTATCTGGGTCGGTAATTTTCTGTCCTTTAACTGACATTAAGTAACTATAAGATACCCTAAGAAATAAAATTTCTTGATCTGACTCACGAAACATGAGAAGCGGTAAATGTTGCCCAAACAGTAATATATATAATATATTCTCATTCTGACAACATTTACCGCTCTTTTATATTAGTATAGTATATACATGTCCATAGAAACTTGGATAGCAAAGTTAAAGTCTTGTGCAGCTGAATATAGAGCAGAGCACGGGATTAAAAAGAAGGGTAAGATGACACAAGGAGATAAACTGAAAAGCTTGCGTGGTCGTCCGGTCGTCAAAAAGACAAAGAAATCTGCCAATAGAACAACTTTAGACCATGGTACTCCATCAGGACAACCGGTGTATCAACAGCCCGTCAAAGATGCTGCTTTGCCGACCAAAGCACCTCGTAGGATAGCTCCTATCATGGTAGCACCTTTAGACCAAACAAGCACTGGCACAATAACGGGTGACTCAGTATTTCAATGTAGGAGTCTCCACTCTTGCTCTTCTCTTCTTTACGGTTTCGGACTTATTCTATTCTACACTTATTAAACGACCGCACGAGGTATGATTACGGTTGGTCAACTACAAGACTTCGGTTTCGTAAATCTTTATAGTTATGCTTTTGCTTTCAAGTGTATGCTTTCTATACACAATATACAGCGGTTACGGCTCTTACTTTTATGTTACAATTCGCAGTTCAGTTCTCATCTCCGAAACTGGTTACACTTAGAGTTCTTATGCAAGGCTCATGAACTCTTTCCATAACTCTACTGTACTGAGTACTCCGTACAACAGGCTAGGCACCTCACATCAACATCATTCTGATCGGTCCTACTGTACTCCGTACTGAGTACTCTTGCGTTTTGTACTTAGCCGTTTTTCTTGCTCTTGTGCTTGCCTCCTAGCACAACTCCCCCCCCCTTAGGGAAGGTCACGTCCACGCTGACCACGTCGGACCAGCAAAGTTTTTATACAGATCTTCTACTGTTGCTCAGGATGATTATACAGGTCTCAGCCGCCTGTTGTCCGGGATGACATTACACTTCCCAAGACACACCGCAATAAGGAGATCAACCTCTTAAGCACAAGGGTCGGCCTCTCACCGGTCTGCCATCTGCACTACCAGGCTCCCCCAAGGCTCGAGATCTCACATCCATTACTACGCTCAAGGTTTCAAACCTTCCAACACGGCACACCACAGATGATGGCAATAGGTTTGCCAATTACCCGGCAGTTCTCGGGATGCCGGCCCGGAGGAAAGGTTTTAAACCCCTACCGCCTCCTCGGGATGCGCAGAGCTTTTATCCAGATCTCCAACTGCCGCCTGGCAGTGCCGAGGCTAGAGCCACCGCTCTGTTGGATGGATTATCCAGGTTCTCTCCTGCCGCCTGGCTATGCCGAGGCTAGAGCCACTGCTCTGGTGGATGGATTATACAGGTTCTCACCTGTCGCCTGGCTATGCCGAGGCTAGAGCCACTGCTCTGGTGGATGGATTATACAGGTTCTCACCTGTCGCCTGGCTATGCCGAGGCTAGAGCCACTGCTCTGGTGGATGGATTATACAGCCCTACAAAATAGGGATTATTCCAAAGGCTTGGACGGCACCATTCCGGGCGCCCGGAACCGTCCTGAAAATATTTGGTAAAATTCCAAGCCTTTGGAAACCGCCGGGAATTACAAGGTGAAGCTTTGGGTTTTTCCCTAGGAGTCCTATGGGGTTCCAAGCCGACGGTCCTACGGGGTTCCAAGGGGCTGGACCGAAATTTGTTAGTCCAATGGGTCCTGGTCGATTCCAAGCCGTTGGACCTATGTCCTCGGATTACGTATGACCGAAGTCGTCGGTCCAAGGCGGTTCCAACGGTTTGGAATTCATTTTTGACAATTCCAAGCCTTTGGAACTTTCCAGTCTGAGGTCGGCAGTCTGAAATCGGAGGTTCAACGGCTTGGAACCCCATTGGACCGGTCTCCGCGCAGCACGGGCGTGGTTTCAAAAGATTCCAAGCCTTTGGAACTTGCTAGTAAGAGTAATGAAGCTCGAACCCGGAGGCTCAACGGCTTGGAACCCCATTGGACCGGTCTCAGCGCAGCACGTGCGAGGGTTTCAAAAGATTCCAAGCCCTTGGACCTTGTTAGTACGAGGAATGAAGCTCAAACCCGGAGGCTCAACGGCTTGGAACCCCATAGGATCGGTCTCTGCGCAGCACGGGCGTGGGTTTCAAAAGATTCCAAGCCCTTGGACCTTGTTAGTACGAGGAATGAAGCTCGAGCCCGGAGGCTCCACGGCTTGGAACCCCATAGGACCGGTCTCTGCGCAGCACGAGCGTGGGTTTCAAAAGATTCCAAGCCCTTGGAACCCCAGTCTCTGGGCAACACGGGAGCGTGTTCCGAAATTCCAAGCCCTTGGAACTTCCCGATCTGAGAGCGGAACGCTATGAGCAAGTGCTTGACATATAGACTGATAATTCTCTGGACCGATCATTCTTGCTACGTGCAGTTCAAGACCGTCCAAGCCTTTGGAACGATTATGGAAGTGATATCTTATGGTGGCCAGGCTTAGTCCAATGGTTTGGAACCGCTTCGGAACTTGCGTTTGACGGATTCCAAGGCGCATCCAAGCCTTCGGAACCCCTTTGGAACTCCAGGTAAGTTAGTATTATCTGTACAATGCGTGTTATATATTACAGTATATTTACAACTGGTAGGTTCTGACTTGGCAGCACGTGGTGCTCAACGAGACTGATACACTACCGCCTCGAGCGAGGCAATAAGTTAACTAATCTTCGTCATCAGAACTACTATCGCCGATGTCGCCGACAAAATCGACGTGGCGGTCAAGCACGACGGCAAGCACGTCTGTCCGATGTCGAATATTTAATGGAACCTTGTTACCGGTATACCGCGCAAGCCGCAAAGGCTTCCATGGGATGGGCGCCACGACCACTTGATTGTTGATGTCCTTCGCTTCGATGAATGCATCTTTGGTTTCCCATGGCATATCGGTGCGCAGGTAGATGTTTTGCGTGACCGCATCGGAAAGAGCAGCTTCGAGGGGAAACCATCTACACTTCACAAGAATATATGTGTCAGTGTGCACGACAAGCTTGACGACCTTCAGAATTTCGCCATACCTGCCATCAGAAGTGAAAGAATCATGAACACCTGCTAATCGAGATCTACAAGGACGCATTAGTCCGGGCGTTCGGAACCGTGTGGCAGCATGGTTCCGGACGCCCGGAACGTATCGAACTTTTGAATATTTAAACAGATTTAATGAAACGTAGCTTGACCATGGTCCAAACGGCCGGAAACTACACTCCACTCTTATACAGACGTCTGGAACATGTATAGTTGGCATGTCTCACATGTCCTGGTCGTCTTCTTGCTGCTTCTGTACATTCCAGACTTTAAAGACAGACTTGAAATATCGATGACAAGTAGCCTTGTTCATGTCCCTTTCCAGCGATCTGTAATTAAAATTGCGAACTTTGACGTAAGCATACTCTGTCCACATTCTCGGTGGTGCCAAGGCGTAACTCATTTCCATCTCCGTAAACGGAATGACTTCCCCTGTGACGGGGCTCTTGCGCCAGGGTTCAGGTTGATGAAGTATCGGCCTCGTCAAGTTTTGACCTGGGCCACTGCCCCTGCCGCGACGAGCCGCCAAGCGACGTCGGTTTTGTCTAATGTTCCTGCATGGTCCAAATGCCCGGAAGCAGCGTTCCGGGCGCCTGGACGTTAGTTCCGGGCGAGGGGAACACCACTAAACTGCGTACGTGAATGATTAGTCAAAAAAAGCTTCGGTCAAGCAAACATGCATACCTCGTGTAATGGTCTTCAGCACGATTAAATCCTCTGACAATGTTCCCGTACCACTCCACGTTTGTAGCCAGCCAAGCTTGTATCTCCTTCTTATCATCTACGCACCGCAAAACGGAAATTTGTTAAACAATGCGTGCTTTTGACGATCTAATTCCAAACGCCCGGAACCAAACCGGAACCTGGGTCCCGGGCGCCCGGAAGGGTGTGGATGGAACGAGCCCTATTGGCTTGGGCTTTGTCTAATGAAAGGTCCAAGCAAGTTCCAACCGGTTGGACCCTACTCAATGATACGTTTCCAAACCCCTGGACCGAAATTGGACGATATGCACTTAAGTCTGGACAGTACCTGGTGTCGAGTAGACAAGTTTGCCCTTCCTCTCGTTGCCGGTCGCCAACATCAGGGACACGGTCTTCTCGCTACGTGGTTGGCTAATGGTTGGTGGCGAACCATTCGCCTGTAGCAACTGGTATAAGCCGCGTACCAGACTTACCATGCGTTTCAACTCCACCCCTTTGATCATGCTGGCGACAGGGTGCGAGCGAGTCCTGATGATCCGTCTCAGCTCGCCGAAGAAGCTCTCTGGAGCGAACATCCAAAGATCAGGAACTGGTCCTTCGTCACGCATCTGATCCGGAATATGAACGAGCTGGTGCGTTGCAATGACGAAAAGCTCAGGCGAGAGCTCAGCTTCCATGATGTCACGGACTTCCAATACCCTTGTCTTCAAGGCGTCCATGCCAGTTTTATGATGCTGAACCGCACGACCAAAACGGAATAAATCAGTATAGCCTGAATGGATAGGTTCCGTGCTACTGGAACATTGATCCAATGTTGGTCCGGCCGCCCGGAATCGTGATTCCAATCCGAAGCATATGAACATGAGCAACAAACATGAAGCAGGTCCGAACGTCCGGACTATGGCCTCCAAACGGTTCCAAGCGCCCGGAACGTGGGGTAAGCAGTGAATAAGTGTTTATACTCACATCGATATCAATGGTTCTGCTCACAATCTCGCGGACCACCGTCGTATATTTCCCAACGTAGGAAGCGAATTCCGGTTGTAGCACATGGCCATCACTGTTCATCCACGCGCTGACAATCGACACGAGTCCACTTGTGATAGCAACTACGCCATGATGTGCTTTCAACTTGCGTGGCGTAGTTTGCGTTCCCGCCTTGATTTGCAGAAACTTCCTCCCAATCGGCCCCGAATCTCGGGTAAACTTGAGCCCTCTTACCCATGGGATAATCTCCTTCAAGGCCTCCTTAGAAGGGGACCACGGAGAGGGTTTCACTACAAGAGATCGATCCCACACACACGCACACAACCTATCCTGGTTCAATACGAAACCTATACAATCTTAATTCATTCAAGAAGAAACGTTCCGGGCGTTCGGAACCCACCCTCCAACGTGTGACAGGGGTGTGGATTATCTACATTCGTTCAGAAAATAGCATTCCGGGCGTTTGGAACCCGTTATCCAACGTGTGACAGGGGTGTGGACCATCTACATTCATTCAGGAAATAGCATTCCGGGCGTTTGGAACCCTTACACCACCGTCTATCAGGGGTTTGGACCATCATAATATTGGACAGGTGGTGTACTCACATCTCAGCCGTTCTGCTGGGCTCCGGTTGTCATTTTCATTCCTCCTTGGTATAGGAATAAGCCACGGCCTGTGCATCTGATAGGCCCTCGCAAAGTTTCGGCACTTTAAATTCCAGTCATCACCGATAATCGCTGACATAATCCGGCAGGAGTTGTTGGACAAGATGTGCATGACGTCGAAAAGCAAGTCGCGTGGCAAATTAAACTTCACAATCTTGGTAAAAGCACTCGATCCTTTGATCCCACTCCGTGCCATTTTGTCCTTAATGACTTCCGGATGCATACCCGCTTCGATCATCCCGTCGTGCAGGTGCTGCAACTCCCTCACTTCTTTGTCCGTTCTCATCGCTGGCTCTTCACCTGCAAACATCATAAAAACACGATACAGTTGAAAGAATATTGTGTAAAACCACGAGTACACAGGTCCGGCCGTGGGGTGCATGGGTTCCGGGCGTGTGGAATTACTAGCTTTGATCTCTCCATATTTTCCCTATAATGGTCCAACCGGCCGGAACCGGGGCTCCCGACGCCTGGAAGTACAGTCAGAAATATTTTGAAATCTGTCTAACCGTCCGAATACATACTAGGAAGAATGCAGCAGGGATCAGACTTACTTGGATTTTGTTGTAGCATCTGCGCGTAAATCGTCTTCTGCATGCAAGACTCTGCCTTTGTTGTCCCGACAATCCAACATTTGGAACATCCCATCCTCGCGTTTGTTCCATACACGTTCCCCGCTTCGGTCAATCCGACATAATCCTCGAGCACCTTGTACAACTTGACTCGAACGGGGAAAGGCTTGTTTTCGATAACGTCCCACACCCGGCAACCGTTCTTTTCGATGTCAATAATCTCGTCCACGAACTTGTGGTAGAAGAGTTGGGCATCTTTTGGTTTGCCATCAATAATGCCCCAAAGCACAATGAACTCGCTTTTGCCTCGAAGATGTGCAGGGTAATTCACCACTTGGCAGGTTATAGGTGTCACAGATCCCAGTTTATCTTTGAATTTCTCGATGCCGTCCGCGCATAACACCACAGAGAGGTTGCGCTTGTCCTTGAAGAACTCCGGGTCCTCGAGCATGGTCCTCTGCCAGCTTCGTGAATCTACACCCGCACTAACATGTCTTAGTCCAACCGGTCGGATTAGGTATTCCACACGCTCGGACTATGCTAAGACAACAAAACAGGTTGTTGTAACATATCCATTACGACCAGACTCGTATTCCACACGGATGGAACGCCATTCCGGGCGCCCGGAACGTGCCGTCCATGCCGATTTACTCGCAATTATCTTTGTTAATCTACATCCGCAAATTCCAAACGGCCGGAACGTCTGGTCCACACGTTTGGACTATACCAAGACAACCAAAATGGGTGTTGTGACATATCCAAACGGCCGGACGCATGTTCCATCCGGGTGGAGGCATGAATCCGGGCGCCCGGAATAGGCAATCCATGCAGTCTAATTGACAGTGTTTACTCACCTAATATTCCAGTGCTTCTAACGATCGGCTCATCCAAGTCAACTTTCTCCCATGAACGTGCCATCTGTGCCTGCACCGGATCCATGAAAAGGGCCTCCAGTATCCTTGTCCACGGCCACCAGCGGAAAACGCACTTGGCCCTTTCGGGTTCCCACTTGCCATCGACCATTGATGGCTCCTTGAACCGGCCGTGGTTGCATTTCGGACACGTCGGTGCCTCTTCGGGAAGCAGATCTTTGAAAAGAAAATTGCACTTCTGGCACACATCCATCTCGTTGTACTTCATGAGGAAATCCTTGAAAAACCGCAGGCACGCTTGGTAGGTATGAGGTAGTGCTACCTCGTCATCGGTCGAGATTGATTCATCGTCGACCTCCAAGCCGCATACTCGACGTCGCAGAATTTCCAGGATTGTGTCAAAGTACGCCTGGGTCTAGTGATGGTTGGAGTGGGCCTCAAGTAGATCCAGTATGAAGCGGTTTGCAAGGGTAGTCGATTTGTCATGCACATTTTCTCCCTCCTGCAATTTAGTCACACAGTATCTGATTGATTTTGGTCCAGAGGGGTTCCACACGTAAGGACGCACCGTTCCAATGACTTGGAATAGTGATATAGTGCAGTTTTCGGAAGGCATTCAATCTGCGCGTATTGAACTTACCATGATGAATTCCGGGTCCCTTGTTCGGTCGGTTTCACGTTGCTCGCGCGCATCACTTTCCTCCTCCTAGAATACGGCGGGCATCCACTCCCATCAACCCAACAATCCTGAACTAATAAGATGCGATGTAAGAATCTGGCTTACAGTGATGGCTCTAAAGGTGTTCCAAAGGCTTGGACGATGCTTGGACTCTTCTTCGTGGGGGAATCCAAGGTTGTTCCAAAGGCTTGGACGGGGCTTGGATATTGTTAAACAATGGTTCGAACGGCTTGGACGGGATTTAGAACTCACCGAGTCGGACGATGCATACTCAATCGGGCTGAAGAAGTTTTCACGGATCTTCCGGAGCATCCGTTCGGCATGGTCATGAAGATATGTGTCATCCTCGTGTTCTTCCTCTTCGTCCGTCTCTGATGGTGGATCCGTCTCACCGTCATCATTCACACTTTCGGCACCGTCAAGAGAGTCGTTTTCTTCATGATCTCGGTCATTGGAGAGGCGTGCGACGGGCGGATGTAGGACCAAATGCCGCTTAATCTGTCTTTTGGAGTAACAAAATCGGAGTCTGCATTGATCGCATGGGCATGGAGTGCCTTCCGCGTTCTCGTTTCGAGCTAGTCCACGCCTTTGCCTAGCCATTATTCCTGCGAATCCATGTAAGAAGTGTGAGTTGTCTGACCGGACTTGTAAGGTTTTCAGATGCATTCCGGGCGCCCGTACCCATGGTCCGGCGCGTGGGAACGTAATTCCGGGCGGTCGGAATTAAATACCTTCAACATTCGGCAAAAGTCCGGTTTGTCACCTTTACATCAGGGTTTCTACGTTTTTAGGCACAATCCGGGCGCCCGGACAGGCCAGGGATTACGGTGTCCATCGGTTTGGAAAAGCCATCTTAAAAATCGACTAGGTCCACTTCTGGGGATTAATCCAGAGGCTTGGAAGTCCATTGGAACTGGACATTTGCTCCCACTTGAAAAATTCCATGCCTCTGGAATTCCAAAGTGAAGCATTGGAATCGCACAAAGTTATTTAGAACGTTTTGAGGATTGCAAAAATCACCTAAGGACCAATATTCCAACGGGTTGGCCCACTTAAACCAATGGCATGGAACTTTTTTGGTAAAAATCGACTAGGTCCACTTCTGGGGGTTTATCCAAGCCCTTGGAAGTCCATTGGAACTGGACATTTGCTCCCACTTGAGAAATTCAATGCCCCTGGAATTCCAAAGTGAAGCCTCTTATTTCAAAGCTTAACACTTGGCTGTTTTTTGTGTAAAAAGCCCAAAAAACAAAATTTCGGAAAATTTTCTGTTTTTTTTTGAAAAGTGGACATATGTTTGGCCCCGATGTTTTTGATATGCAGCGACGTGAAAAATGCAGAAAATTTGTTTTCTACCGTCAATTATGCACATCTTACGGGAAATTTCTAAAAATAGAGCTGCGACGAATTCTGTAGAAGGATTTGCTCCAAAAAAGGAACAGTCCCGTGAACGTCGGCGTTTTTTTTGCTATCGACCCGATCCCAGGGTGTGGAATTAACGAAGACCGTCAGATTTTTCTGGTAGTCAAAATGAAACATCTAAGGGTTCCTATAGCACATGCACAAGTAATCGGCTGGTAAATTAACGAAGACCGTTCGATTTTTCCAGAAATCGAAACTCAAAATGGCTAAAGGTGATACAGTGAACAGGAGGGATGTGCGCACATCCCAGCTGTCCACCGTAAACCTTTAATGGGATTCGAACCCATGACCGCGAGCTATGAAGAGCGACGGCTTACCATCTGGACTATCGATAAGTCAAGATGGAAAA
>LGRX02027534.1:0-53797 GCA_001247695.2 Cymbomonas tetramitiformis | reverse complement strand
CCTCCCACAAACAAAGCGCGTCCCTTCAGGCTTGCTTGAAACACTCAAGTCCACTTAGTTTCCGAGCGGATAGCACTGGCAGGCTAGCCGCCATCACAAAATGGCCTTGAGAATGGCACACTATCGCAACCTGAGATGAAGAGCACTGGGGAGGAGCGAAGGCCACATAGGTAGCATCGGGGAGGGGGGCTTGCCTTCATCGCGGGGTGATAGCGGGGAGCGAACATGAACCCCATGTTGCACTCATTGACACACTCCGCCATCGACTCTAGGCAAGGTCAACCTGCATCCGATCGTGACGGCGTCCGAATCTCACACATTGTGTGGCATCTAAGCCGCCGGTTGTGTGGCATCTAAGCCGGTCAGCCCCGCTACAACAACAGAGCCTATGCAACCTGACCTGTTGGGCAGTGCTGCTACAACAACCTGGCCTGTTGGGCAGCTCCGTTCCAACAATTTGGCGTGTTGGGCAGTGCTGTTGTAGAAACCTGGCGTGTTGGGCAATGCTCTTAGGCCTACGCCGCTGCACCACTGCAGTCTACACGGCAGCACTTGCCAGCACAGATACGAACAACATAGCACGTAACAACATGCTTACCGCCTCTACAACTTATGCCTTTCAGCCAAACTGCGGCCTGTGCAGCAAGCTTGCTAGCGCAACTAGTTGAACGCGATCTATGCGGCAGCGGGTTTGGCGAGATGAGCTGCAGTGTACCCAGGAGCATGAGGCAGGGAACCAGCGAAAAGCGGTCCGAGGGCCTTTGATGTGGGGTGTGGGGCGGCGAGGTCCGAGGGCCTTTGATGTGGGGTGTGGGCGGCGGGGTCCGAGGGCCTTGATGTGGGGGTGGGTGCGAGGTCCGAGGGCCTTTGATGTGGGGTGTGGGGCGAGTCTGAGGGCCTTGATGTGGGGTGGGGCGGCGGGGTCCGGAGGGCCTTTGATGTGGGGTGGGGCGGTGAGAGGTCCGTGGCCTTGATGTGGGGTGTGGGGCGGCGAGGTCCGAGGCCTTTGATGGGGTGGGCGGCGGGGTCCGAGGGCCTTTGATGTGGGGTGTGGGGCGGCGAGGTCCGAGGGCCTTTGATGTGGGGTGTGGGGCAGCAAGGACAGAGGGAGTGCGGGAAGCACACCTGTTGTGGGAGGTGCTGTCCAAAGGGGATGCCGGAGGCAGTGCGGAAGACCCTGCGCGCACGCAGTCGACCATCTGAAACACTGGCCTCTGCACAGCTGCAGTGCGCTTACTTGTACGAAGGACGGCGAACTCAGGCCGGGCGGTATTCCCCAGAACTACGGTCGGGCCACAGACTCGAGAAGGCTCCACGTGGCACACAGGAACGGCCAAGATATCAGCAGGTTAGACCGCTTTGTTGCTGCACAACGAGTTGAGAGGGGGGCAGAGAGTCGCCGACCTTTGCTTCCGGCAGTTCCCTGGCGAGCCGTGCGGCGCGAAGGGCCTTTCCCAGGAGACGGCATGGGGTCCTCCCCCTCTGCTTTGGCCTGTGGCACCGCCGGGATGTTGCCGAGGGGCACGCGCGAGCCGAAAGCCAGGCCCATGGGTCCTTCATATCCACATTTCGCCGTGGACGTGAGCCGGCGGCTGAGGGAGCTCAAGTCGCCGCTGCTGCCAGGAGTCATGTTGAGGGACTCTGGCTCCGATGAAGGTCGCCAGTCCGACGCAATCGAGACAGAGTCGCTAACTATCTGTTCAGGGTACAAGTACCCAGTGCATCAGCCCTCAAGCTTCATGCAAGGAACTGTAAACGATATCCTCGAAGACAAGAACAAGCCTACATTTCGTTGGGGAAGCTGTTTAGCATAACGCGGGATGAAGCTGCTCGCCGCAATGTTCAGAGGAAGTGTAAGCTTGCGGCGGTCGGAACACCGTGAAAGCGCGCTGAGTGTCGTACCTGTTGCGCGTCGAACAGCACCGTCAGGCACTCTGTGCCAGGGGCAAAATCGCAGTTTTTGGGGATGGGCTCGGCGCCGATGAGGTCGAGAGGGTCTCCCTCGGTGGTCAGCGGCGGGGACTTCAGCGTGAACAGCTTGCGCAGTTTGCAACAGGTGCCTAAGGCGATGAGGTTGCAAGAGCGTCACTGCAAGACGAAAAGCCAAAAGACACGAAGCCCCCAGTGAGATTTGTGGATAGTTTTACTTTCAACGGAGCCGAAGTGCGTGTGAAGTGTGAAGGAAAGCTTGTACCAGCGAGAACAGGTATCATGGAAAGTTAGAGGCCTTGGTTTCGAACGCTCTGAATGTTTGAAAACCAAATGCTTCCCGACGATGCAGGTGCAGTCGCCTCTACTATCCGTATTCGTGAAGAATGCGTCTGCGGTCATTTCTTTTCGCAACGCGGATGCCTGAGGTTTGAAAGAGAGAATCGAAGAGGATGCATGCGTGGGAAAGCATCACACATATGTATGGTTCCAACAGCATAGTACGCACTGGTTTTAATATCATCTTTGGGAAGCTGCATTTTACACTGAGGTCCTCCTTCACAATAATACACGTAGCTCTTTACCTCTTTTTCAAAGACCTGCGCCGTGAGACTGGTTAGCATTGATGAAATGTATGGCGCTCAGAACTCGCCAGACTCGCCCGCGTAAGTGTTTTCTCAGGTCAGAGACAGAAGCGCACAAATCAATCAACACAAACCTTTTTTATTCCCTTTCCACCAGTGATTTTCCACAGCGCCACAGGATTACTTCCCTGTATCCCGGCATCAAAATCAAGTTAATGTAAAAGCTAAGATAGTCGATGCCTGAGCGGTGCAAAGAGGTGATGCATATCAATACAATAGTTTTCATTACCTGGGTACTGAAAACCTCAAAAGAAGGGCCTCCTTGATAAGAACCCGCGAAAAGACCGCCTGCCACCATGATTTAGGAAGATCGGATCCGGTGAACGCTTCACCGAGGAGACTCCTGGCAAAGGAAAGTGGGGATTGGCTTCTAAGGAGAGCAGGAATATCGTGAACCAGTTTTTCCTCGTGTCGTCCAGCAGACGGGGTTAAGGCTCGAGGTCAACACTGCAGGTCATATTTTGCTGGGGAAAGTTAGAGGCATCTAATTCCCAGTAGTTCGCATAAAGAGGCATAGTCCAGGTCGTATGCTTCTCCGTCCGATAAAATACTAAATGTAATGATTGGCCCACAGAATATACTCAAGGCTATTTGGTACCCCGACGTTGCAGCTATCCGAAACAGAATGACGGTCTTGCTATGACATTCATACCAGTATGCTCGCGCACGCATGTGTGTTTGTCTGTGCGCGCACGCCAACCTCTGTGCGTGTGTGCGCCATAATCCAAACTGATGCGAGACTCTTTGGCCTTCGAGTCGGTAGGCTCCTTGCCTGCTGAGTCCATAAAAAGTAGTTGGCGGCAGAATGAGTTTAGCAAGCTTGCCCCCGGGGACTGGACGGCGCTCCACTCCTTTCAAATTCTACCTTGCGTCGGTGACACAGAGACAGGCCAGAGAATTGCACATCTGAGACCATTCAGGATCCTCGTTTACCACGGTTTACCAGCTCCGTCTCTACATTTATACTACATTGCGAAGTTTTATATCCATTTACCATTAGGCCACGACCATTTACCATTCCAGATCCTCGTTTACCACGCTCCGTTCTGAAATTACCAGGCTTTTACCATGCTTCAACCTATGTTACCGCAAATTACCAATGATTTACCGTCAGTTATTTTTTTTATTTTAATATTTTAACGTTTACCACCTGATTACCACCCCACATAGGGGCTTACCGCCGTTTACCACCAGTTTACCACATTTTAACACCAGTTTACCACATTCTACCACGATTCCTTCTCAGTGTGTAACAGATAATGATTACCGCATCAGGATTAATAATATAATAATAATATTTGCCGACACGGTAACGGGACCTTTGTTTACATTCGATTCGAAATTAATTCAATTTCGATCATTTGGATTTCTTGGTTTTGGTCTTATTGGTGGTTTCGCGATAAGCTTTTTATATTTCGTTGTATCATACACTTCTTTGAAAGCATTATATATTTGTTTGGCGGTTGTCAAATACCATTCTCCTTTGTTCAATTTACGTGTAGGACTTTGATAAAAAAAAGTTCTTGTTCTTCAAATTATCATGTATAGCTTTTTCGACAATCGACAAATCTTCACGTTTCTTTACTTCCATCAAACATAAAATCCAAACACCATCAGGATGTGCTGTATGATAATCATATAAACGTCGACATATATCACTGCCCAATCCAATTTTCACCTTATATCTTTTGTTATGGCCTGTATTTGAATAATCATCAAAAGTCCATGCATAAATACCAGGTGTCTTTTCATTTACGATGTCATCAATATTTACTTTATCGCAATATTTCATTATTATAACAATTATATAATTTTATTCATATTAGAATGCACGTATGTATGCGTTTAGTTATATATATTATTATTACGGAGAATTATATTATGAATATATATCATTGTTCAAAAATATATAAGATTACAAACAATATCAATGATTCTATATATATTGGAGCAACGACACAATCATTAAAACGTAGATTCAGTAATCATATTAGCGAATGTAAAAATCCTATAATGAAAACATTGATAAAAGATTATGGAAAAGATTGTTTGAAAATAGAATTGATTAAAGAAGTATCGTGTGATAATAAAAAACAATTAGATGTTTTAGAAAAGAGTTTTATAAAAGAGTTAGGAAGTATGAATCGATCCATACCATCGAGAACAAGAAGTGAACATTATGAGGATAATCGTTCTTACATATTAGAACGTCAGCATAAGTATTATATCAATAATAAAGAAACTCTTTGTGAAAAAGCGAAAGCGTATCGATTGAAGAATGATGAATCTATCAAACGTTATAAGAATGAATGTATCGTTTGCGATATATGTAAATGTAATAGTAGTCGTAACCATATAAGGCGTCATCAATCGACTAAGAGGTGTAAATCATTTATCGTTAATGGGAATATTGTCTAACATGACATATTGATTAAAATTCTTACGATACTTTTTATTGTCTGATTTTGGAAAAAGATCGATTAACATAAATGAATACTTTTCATCGGTACAATGATTATATATTTTATAGAAAGAATCTTCATCTATTTCTCCAGCCACACTTCTGTATATATTATCGAGTTCTTTACTGTCACGGCATTTAAACAGTACTAAGCTTGTTCCATTGTTCCTGACCGCCTTCGGGATTGGATTAACATTCGAAGACCAATTTTGAACTAATAGATACATTGAACATCCAAGTGCACCGCCACGAACGCCATTGATATTAACAAAGTCTTTTGAATACATTCCAAGGTGACGATTTCGGCAGCACATATTATTAAAAAGTCGTTGTCCAAATAATCGTGTGCTCTGACAATCATCACAAATCATATGAATCCTGGGTTCTTGTTTATATTTATATGTAGGTTTTTCGAAGTTATTTAAATCCAGTTTTAATAATAATTCAGGATCTAATTGTGATATATCTTTATTCGATCTTATCAATCTCATCACTTTTTCGTATTCTCTTAAGTCCTCAATATATTTCTCATATTCATCGGCTTCCCCTTGAATGATATTATAAACATTATATATTGATTGTTTATCATCTGGACAGAACACATCATTATCATCGATACCTAAATCCATGAGCATCTCTCTATTACTCGTAAATGTAGGACTGATGACCAGAATACGATCACAATTGTTATCTTGTTTTAGCATTCGTAAGTAGTTAACTAAGCTTAAGGTTTTACCACTGCCGCGACACCCACATAAAATCATTAATTGGTGGCACTTCAACATATCAGGTCCAGTCTCGTATTTGAATGCCGATCCTTTCGATACTTGTATTTTAAATTTTTTATCATTAACTGATTGAGTTTTAATCATTCTAATTAATATATACATATATATTATTAAATGACTCTTATACACAAAGAAGATACATTTACAAAAGAACAACATGAAACCATAGATAAGATGTTAACTTTAGCCAAATTAGAATTTCCTGATATTGACGATGCATTACTATTATATCAAATTAAAGGTTATATGTTGAATCCACAGATGTATAAAGAGCACTATGAAAATAAAACTATCATTCCACCTCAAAAGAGAGATACACAAGAAGAATATAATGAATATTGTAAATACGATGATGAGACTTTAAAAGAACATATTAAAAGAACTGATGTTGAAATTCACGGAAATTAAATATACATATATTATATATATAAAGTAATAGGAAGTGTTAATAAGTATACTAAAACCCTCTTCTTCAACACAGAAACCAACGCGTTATTTGATAGTCGCCTTGGACAATATGTAATTCCATCTCAATTATTGTCATACAATCCTGAAGATAATATTAGATTAACATTGAATCAGTTGATTGTTCACAAGCAATTTTATACGGTAAATCCAACTAATTCAATATTCTTTTTTGTTGATAAAAATGATATATTTTTTAAAGCTGAAATCGCACCTGGTAATTATCCTGATATTCTTGGTACTGATTTTATTGCCGCTTTTAAGAAGGCGATTGATGATGTTTTAGTATTGTCCGGTATAGCGGGACCACCAACTGTAACGATCACGGTAAATGATATATTAGAAACATTTCAATTGTCTTTTAGTGCATCATTGGATGATGGTAATTTTTATTCTTTTTCGACTAAAAGTATCAATGAAACTACTGGTGTATTGAATCAACAATTACGTCGATTTGCCGATGTCGATCTTTATAATGATTCGAGTGAATTGTTAGGTTCTTTAGTTAATCGAGAGCGTGATATTGCGGGAAGGAATGATGATTCAACGTTATTTCCAATGTTTAAATTACTCGACGCTGTTACATTTGAATATGAAACCTATTTCCCAGCTAAATTGAATACGGTTCAACAGTTGTTTTTGAGAACTGCATCATTATCATATTTGAATTTAGAAACAACAACATTATCACAAGCGAGTGACAATAGTATAGGTTCATTGATAACAAGCGATATACTCGGCTCGGTGATAATCGATGATCCAAATAGTAAATTATATTCATTTCAAGATAGCGATAATAATTTTAGTGTTATTATTCAGCCCAGTCAATTACAACAGCTTCAATTTGCATTGTGTGATTCAAAAGGTAGACTCATTCCAACTATAGTAAGTGATACTGGATATGCTAACTTACCGCAAGTATCTCAAAGTAAACAAGGCAATATATATTTTGAATTCAGTGTAAAATTAGATATTGTTTAATTCATGGATTACCGCACCGTGATTAATAATATAATAATAATATTTGCTGACGCGGTAATGAGAAAAAAAGAAGATAAAAATATTTATGTTTTGAATGAAATTTATATATATATATATATTATATAAATAACAATATGGCTACATCATTACCGATGGAATTGTCTTACGCTTTAGGCGGAATGAGTGATTTTTCAAAAAATATGTTCCAGCTTCAAACTGCGAACGCTACAACTCAACGACCCAACTCTGTGATTGAGATTCTTCTACCAATAAATTCTTTTATTGATTTACGCTCATTCGCATTGTCTTTGAAAGCATCTGTCAATGCTCAATTTACATATCCAAATCCTGCAGGCGGTGCTGCAAAAGTATGTCATAGTTTTCTTCCACCTATATATCATCTTATCGACCGGGTAGAAGCGTCGATAGGAGGCGTCGTAGCTTCACAATCTGCACCAGAACTATCGACGATTTTTTATATAAAAAATATTATTGCTGATTCTATTTCTAATGAAATGTCGTATAAATCTGTTTTGATGAACGAAGGAATGGCTGGTATCCAGCTCGGTGGTGGACTGATTACGGGTTCAGCTGACGAAACTCCTCAAGAATTTATCATTAACGAATGGCTTGGATTAATGGGTAGTCTCGAGCCTTCTATTATTGATACTTCGACAATGAGTAGTATTAAACTACGTCTGTTTTTGAAATCCGCCGTATCTGCATTGTCTTATGGCGAAGTCGGGCAAGCTCCTGGCGTATTCACAGACGCAGCCGCGGCTGCGACAGCTTTCGCGACCAATGCTAACTATACCTTGGAAAATATCTTCGGGGTTATCACAACAATGTCTTTCTCATCAGGTATGGTTGAACAAGCCATTGAACAACAATTGATGGCTGGATCTTTACAACTACCTTTCTTGAATTATGCGACTTATTTTCAGAGTGATTCTACACAAAACAAAAATGTTCGTTTTCAATTGTCTGTATCGTGTCTTAATAACCTTTATGCCGTTGCTCGTAAACCCGATTTTAGGACTAACAACACTGAGGGAGTTGGAGTTTATCTTGATCGATTCGGTAAACAATTTTTCCCACCTCAATTGAAATTCTCTGCTAATAAAAACTTAAACTACAGATGGTCAATTAATAACGTATTTATTCCGTCGTATGAAGCCAGTTCATTGATGGCTTACAAATATCTTGTTGATGGAAACAAGTATTGTGCTGGAACTCAACACGATCAATACAGTCCACTTGGATGTAACTCGATTCATTCCAAAGAAGACTTTTTCGAAAATCAGTTCATTCTTCCCTTGCAACTTAATCTACCTTCACGCGTCGGCGTAAAATATATGACAGGTTATAATTCAAGTGGTTTAAACTCGGCATGTTTTTTGGCGACTCAAGCATCTAATGAGGGTGCAGGTAGCCCCATCGACGGTGGTGCAAGCACCGTTGGAAGTGCGAACGAGACAACTGTCGTAGCAGAATTTACTTCCCTTCTGGTTGTGTCGAGTGGTAGAATGACTTCGGTCACGCTCTAAACAAAATCAACAATGAAATGTTTATTAAATATATAAAATTATAATATTTGTATTAAGTATATATAAGACATGAATCGTAGAATGAATTTACAAAGTCAAGGAAACTTGAACCTTTTTGATATTGATAAAACATTACCTGTTCAAAACTTGAAATCAACAGGTTTTAGAAATATGCAGATTGTTGACGATGGATTAGATCCAACCACGATAATTAATAAGCCCGTATTGGGAGGTAATAAGTTAACCAAGGATTTAGCTGGACAATATGGTAGACCAGTGTATAATCGACCTATTTTGACTGAGATGCAAAACAATACACAAAGAGCTTCATCGTTTATGATTGAGCCCTGTAGAACTATATCTTCCGTGCAAGGGCAATTAGGTTCGAAAATGGGTTCTAATGAAATGAGTGGTTATACATCCGCATTGATTGGTCAAAAGTCCGCGATCAATACATTAGCTGCGAAACATACATATGGCTATACAATATATGTTCATCCACAAATTAAAAACTATAGCCCGCCGGTTACTTCCACATATTTCTCGGGTAATATTAGATTAAGCCAAGTTGTTTGAAAAAATATATGTTAATATTGTAAATGAAAAATAACAAAACATAATAAATGAGTTTGACTTATATATTTATTATGTTTCTATATATTAATATTATAGAACAATATGGTTCGTAAAGGTGAAAAATTATCGCCCGAACACGCAGAAAAATTAGCACAAGCTCGTGAAAAAGCGTTAGCTATTCGTCGCCAGAAAGCTGCTGAAAAGAACGATATCAAATTAGCCAAAACATTGAAACACGAAGAAGCGAAAACAGAAGCTCGTGAGATTATCGAAAAAGCTACTAATAAAACAATGAAAAAGGAAGATTCTAATGATTCAGTGGAAACTCATGTCAACGATGATAATCAAGAGGAATCTAACGATATCGAACCTGAGGTAATTGTAAAAAAAAAAAATCAAATCTTCGAAGCCCTCAAAGAAACCCAAACAAGTTATCATTTATCAAAGCGATACGGAGAGCGACAGCGAACCCGAACAGGAAATTATAATAAAAAAGAAAAGGAAGAAAGTGACACCGAAGATTATCAAGCAACACGATCAATTGGAACCCAAACCTCTTACAACTACAGAAAACGAAGATTTAATAAAACAGGCTCGTTTGGCGTCACAATTAAACACAATCAAGTCATCCCTCTTCAATTTTAGTATTTAATTTTTTGAATCGTTCTTTTTCTTTCCTTCTATATGAGATCTGTTTTCGATTCATTTCATAATACATTTGGCTGTATGTTCCTTGTTTATATAAATAATAATCTTTATTATTCGCACGCCAATTTTTAACTCTTTCATAATTTTTATCTTTATTTTTCAAATAATATTTTCGTTGAGCTTCCTTGCGACGTTTCATTTTTTCATCGTCAGTCAATACCATTATCGTATTAATTACTATAATCACACGTATTCTTTTTAAGTACTTTTATTATAGTATCATAAAATTTAACTTTAAGAATTGCATTATTACCGCATCAGCATTGAATCTATTAATATTTATATTGACTACCGAGGTAATCTATTACATTTCATTTTTCGTAGTATCAAAATTAACTTTAAGGATTGGATCATTACCTCATCAGCATTAAATATATAATATAAATATTTGCTACCTCGGTAATCTATAACATACGTTTCATTTTATTAGTAATAGATAAGTATTTAAAGTTAATAATATATATTACTAATAGAATAAGTATCATGGATTTTAAAGGTTATAATATCAAAAGAGTTCACCAAAATCAAAAGAATGCATTTGATACTGATAAAAACAAAAAAAAATATAAAACGATCTTGGCTAATGCGTGGTTCAAAGATGGGTATAACATTGCATTATTAACGGGAGCGGTAAACAATTTGATTATGGTTGATTTAGATATTGATAAGAAACCTTGGAATGATTATGATAAACATCCATTCATTCAAAAGTTTGGAAACGAATATATTGATAAGTTTAATACTCTTACAGTACGATCACAATCGGGTGTTGGTATTCATTTGTATTTTCAATACGATAAAAGGATTAAACAAGGATCAAACCATGATTTAGCAATTGATACACGTTCAAATGGTGGATATGGGATGTTCCCGGGTTCAAGCATCAATGATAGAAAATATACGATATGCAATGATACAACACCTAAACCGATACCTGTAGAACTTATTGAATACTTATTCGAGATTGGATTTGATCAAAACAATTTATCGAAAAGAAAGAACATTCAATATAAAAATAAAACATCAATCAATAAATTCGATTATGAAATTTTCAATCATATGAAAAAGTATCCATTGTTTGATATCGATAAACATATCAATACGATACTTGATAAATTATCAATGACGTTCTTTGATAGTACGAAAACACAAGAATCATGGATTAGATTTAAGAATTTCACAGTAGCGATGAAATTGATGAATCAACAAATCAAATGGAAAGCTTTTTGTAAACAGAGACCAGGTTTTAATGAAATTGAAAATCAAAAAATATGGGATACTATTACATTCAATGAATACGATCCAATTGAATGGTTGATAAGAGAAACAAAACATGATAAAGACGATCAATATGATGAACTGATATTAGGATATTATAAATTGAAACACGTCTTAAAAAATAAGAGGTATGCTGATAAAACTATCGATACTCAATACATCAATAATAAAGTCATAATTCAAGACATCAAACAGAAAGGAATTGTTATCAAGAGCGATACGGGAACTGGTAAGACAACATTGATTAAAGAATATTTGAAAGATGAAAGACAAACATTCATTATACCTACAAGTCGTGTATCATTAGCACAAGAGTTATACAACACAATGGGAAAACACGGTATCAATGTTCAATACTATGAGAACAGTGGGTATATTCACGAAGGAGAATCATTAATCATTACCATAGAGAGTTTGGTGGACAGAACTGAACATATAGATTTCAAGGATTATGTATTGGTTATGGATGAATATAATAGTTTGATTAATCATTTGATTACAAGCCCAACTATCAAATCAAGAAGAGATACATTTACAACATTGAAAAACATTATCAAAAGATGTAAGAAAGTTATTTGTATTGATGCAGATATAACAGATACGTGTTTGATGTATTTGGATATATGTGAATTAGAATACTTATTCATCGATAATACTAAAAAATCAAACAATGGAGTGAAATGTACAGAATTGAAATCAAGGAAATCATTGATACATCATGTAAAACAGTATGAAAAATGGTTGATATCAACCGATAGTGCTCGCGAGGCTGAAGCGTTCTACAAAGAATTGAGTAATTTTTACAAGAATATCAAATTAATAACTGCGGAAGAAGATAATTATATCAATTTTGATTTACACGATTGTATCATATACAGTCCAAAGGTAATTTACGGTATCGATTCTATCATGGATCGACCAGTATTTAGTTATTACAAAGCACATACAATCAATCCAAAAGCAATGTTACAACAGATAGCAAGATGTAGAAATATTACTCATTTATATTATGTATTTACTAAAAAAACATATAATGACGAAGTATCAACATACAATAGTATAAAAGCCGATTTGATAATCACTAATCAGTATTCAACATTGACATTTACGAATCTTGAAAGTACACAATTAGCAAATCAATATATTGATCTATGTACAAGAATCAAATATGATGAATTAGCATATAATACGAACAAGTTTGCTCATTTCAAACTATTATTGAATCAAAGAGGTTTTATAGAAACACACGATAATATATTGAACATTGAAAAAGATGATAACAATATTACTGATATCAATGAAGAAGTTATTGAAGAAAAGATCGAAAACATTGTAGAACTTGTTAGTAAAAAGAACAAATACATAAAAATGAATGATATACTTGGAATACCTGATAGACACTTAACTGAATACCATGAAATGTTTTTAGAATATGGAAAACTTGAAAAACATTTGAATTTTGTTGATTATCTTAATAAAACACCTGAACAATTATATTTGAAACTCAACGATAGTGGCGAGTTTTCTATCAATAAATTCAAATCAAAGAAAAACAGATTAATATTCTTGGATAAATTTGAAAAGAAATTACAATTGAAAAAAGACTTTTGTTTAATGATTGATACCCCCGGTGGAATGGGTTTCAATGAACATGAAAATAAGGAGTACAATAAAACATACAAGATGATATTTAATATGACCAAAAACAACAAATTGATTGATTTCAATGATTCATATGAATGTCAAAAGATATTAGTGAATATATATAAAGATCTATTTGGAAATGATATCATTGGTGGAAAAAGAGTTATGAAAGATAAAAAGAGATTTACTGAATATCAAATAAATACAGACTTTATTGATTACAATAACAGAGTACACGAATTTTGGAAAGAAGATCCATTAGTTGAATTTTGGGAAGAAGATGGCGTAAAGTATAAAAAATGTAGAAACGATCAATACATTGGTAATATTGAATTTGACGATATTGACAATGATTATGTATTAAATTGGAAAATTATATGATACGAAGACTAAATCCAATACGACGCCCCATTACCGCGGGAGCAAATATTATTATATATTTATTAATCACGATGCGGTAATCCATGAATTAATGAATTGATATTGACAACTCAGGTAATTTTCAAAGTGTTCCAATTTAATCGTTTATCAGCGGCATTTAATGATTTTTCTTTTACTGCTTCGTTGACAGCAGTCTTACCGTGTTTCTTTATTACTTCTTGAATAGTAATAGGTGTCTTTGAATCGATCTTCTTAGTAGGTCTACAAGCGTGCTTATTCTTTTGAGTTTCACCGCATTTGATAGTCTTTCCCTTTAAATATTCATTAACATTTACCCATTTCTCATCGATCCATTTTGTTGTTCCTTTTGATGTAGATTTAGTTCCTGTATAAGTTCCACCCATATCTTTATAGCTTTTAACAATGAACATACTTTTATATGCTGAAGTTTTATCACCATACTTGTCATTAGCTTTTTGTTTAGCTTTTTTATATAAATCTTTGTTAACTACATTATCAGGTATTGATGACGACATGAATTATTATATAGTATTAATTGATATATTATTACTATTACTTTCATTCTCAACCAGTTCCCTTTCACATTTACAACATATTGTATCAATGTTTTTACATCGACTCATTCTAATACCCGTAAAAACGGCAGCGATGATCATAACAATCACATTACCCCAAGTTTGTAAATCACAACTGTTTATCATTTATTTATATATCATAAAACAATTATTTTAATCTAAATCTTTTTTTATAATCATCAATCGATGCCTGTTTTGTTTCTTTATTCCAAAGTATCCATCGAGATAGAGCACCAGCGGTATCACATACCGTCCAATTTTCATTTTTCTTATGTCTGGTTAAATATCTCATTTTTTGTTGTTTATCTTTTGAAATGGTATAATCATCCATACCGGCCGCACCGAAATGGATTGTCTTTTTACTATCAAAAGTCGCCATTAGTTTTTTATCAGGTTTAGTACTTTTCTTAATCGTTACGGTTGAGTATTTACAACTCATATTTAATTTTATATATTAATATATACTATATAAAAATGAGACAAATACTTTCAAATCAAGTCAATAAAGATAAATGCATTGAAATGGAAGCAAAGTTGTTAGGTGTTTCAACCGTTTCAATGAAAGATCGAATGCAACAACAGTTGAAAAACAAAGATATGATAATGACACCTACACCCGAATCTCAATTTTCTTTCATAAAGAATGAAAGTTTAATAGATAATAATTTCGAATTAAGGGAAGGTGGAATTACTCGCAATATGCACCATCCGGAAAGAGAATTAGCCCATACGACACATTCATTGTTATTTAAAAAAGACTTTTCACCCGATGAAAGAGTTATGTTATATAACAAGTTACACGAAGGTCTATTAACTGAAAATGTAAAAGCATTAGATTCGTTATCCGCAGCTAAATTACGGTCATTCATAAAGAATGAAGGTTTATTACATCATTATAAACAGGTATCCATGACACTATACGGTTCAAGAGCATTTGCCAATGTTCAAAAAAATCGTTTGGTTGAATTTTTAAAAGATAAGGTTATGGCGGAAACGAGTAGTGATGGTCGAGTTGAACTCATCAAAGCACCAGGTGGTATTGAAATGTTTTTTAGTGAAGCTGAGATTGATGAAATATTACAAAAACGATATGGAGATGATTATAGAACTCAAGTTGAAGAACATATGTATGGATTCGATTCAACCCCGGGGACTTCATCAAGAACGGTAAACTATCCTCACACTGGTGTTAGAAGAATGCCAATACTTCAAGAAGAGATCGAAGAAGAGCCAATATTATCCACGCTCGTCGCAGCGACGTTAGATAAAGAGCAACTACCTACGCCGTTTAAATTACCAACACGACGTAAAAGTAATATTGAAGAAGAAAAAGCCGGACCTTCATTTCCAGAACCAAGGCTACCATTTTCAGATTCTGGACCTTCATCATCTCGGGAACGAGCATATGAAATGCCTGTAAGACCTGAAACAGCTCAAGTAAGTGATACACGATTAGCACAGACAATGGATATTATGGGACTTGGTGGTGGCTTTTAAATATATTTTTATAGTATATGATGTCAACGAATTGTACGGTAAATAAGAATGATCCAAGTTGTAAGATTGAAAATAAATTAGAAGAATATCAAAAAACTGAACAATCATTTAATTTCAAACGAACTAAAAAAGTTCTAAAAGATATTGATGAAATGATTAAATTCGATAGCGAATTTGATTCAAAAAAAAAGTCTATAACACATTCAAAATCTCCTATTGATAATGTCAAAGATATTCATAAAAAGAAATTTGAAGTTATCAAATCAAGTTTAGATTTAGATCAATTACCACCTGCAAAACAATCGATTGTACGAGAAGCTAAAAATTACTTGGAAGATTTGATAGTTGATAATAGATATGTACGTAAAATTATCGGTGAAGATAAATTGATAAAAGATGATCCTATTGTTTCAAAGATGGCTAAATTGATTGAAGCGACATATGCCCATAGTTATCGAAAACAATTAAAAGATATTAGTAATCCATCTTCAATTACAGGTGAAGAACGATTTATGAATGCTATCGATGAATTCAAAGATTATCAATTACTTGATGAATATAGTGATAGAAACAATTTAGTTTTAAAAAAAGGTGATGACATTTTGATAGGAATGAAAGGTAGTGAATTTGAAGGATTGACAGATATTGATATTATCAAAAACGATCCTGAACGATTTATTGGTGGATTAGATGATTGGTTGAACATTAATTTACGTACTGCTTTTGGTTTTAATCGTTCGACGAAACGATACAAAGATGGTGTCAAGCTTGTTGAAGATTTATTGAAAAAATATCCAGAATCAAATATCAAATTGGCTGGTCATAGTTTGTCCGGCGGAATCGTTAATCATATAAGCGAATCATTACCTGAAGAAAAAAGACTTATCGAAACTCATATGTTTCAGCCGGCGATAAATCCGTTTATAAAAAAATTAAAATCATTGAAAGTTCCAAGAAAGAATACGATATATAGACTAAAAGGCGATGTAGTTTCGATGATGTCTAAATTATTTTACAATAAGAATACCGATGATTATATCATCAAAGAGATTGCCCCGAAACTCGGTACCGAAAGCAATGCATCGGCTTTACATGATTATAAACAGTTTTATACAGAAAACAAAGATAGTACTTTGAGAGCAGGTCGAGGTCGAACAAGTATTGGTTTAGCAAGAATCGCAGGTAATATATTGGAAGCTGGTCTGTTCGCATTGACAATCGATGATGCATACAATATGGCTACTGATAAAGTTGATTCAAAAGAATATAAGAATCAAATAAGTGAAGACTTGAATCCTTTTATTTTATTGAATTTGAATTTAGATCCAGAATACGAATATACAGCAGATAACGCACCATATGAATTGAATCAAACCGTAAAATATCTAACTGGTAAAGATTTACAAAAACAGGCTCAATTTGAAAGAATTACTGCAGCTGATAATAAAACAGAAATTGGAAAAACTTATAAAGAAAAAGATGGTAAAATATATACGAAAGATGGTGTAAGATATTATGAATATAGTAATGAAGGTCAATTGAAAAACAAAGATAAATTTAAAACAAGTTCATACACTACTTCACAACAATTGATGGAAAATAATATCAAAGATGTCGAGTATGCATATGATTTATTCGATGCAACGGCAAACTATCAAATTCAAACACAACCGATAGGTATGATTTCCAAACGATCCAAAATAGTTATGTAATCCATTACCGTATCGGCATTAATAATATAATAATAATATTTGCTGACGCGGTAATGAAAAAACATTAATTATGTTTAATAAAGATATAATGGAAAATGATTTATGTAATATGTATGAACAATTAAAAGCTACTAAAATTCCATTAAATCCAAAAAGACCGAATATTTCAGGCTTAGTAAAACGCGATAAAGTAAGAAATATCGGGAAACCAGTTGAAACGTGTACATTTGGTTTGGTATATGATCTTAATCGTAAAGAATATGTAACATCAAACATTTCAAAAAAGTTTCCAGTTTTATTTTCTAAAATAATTGATTTCGGTAAAAAATATGTAAATCACGATTTTACTTCAATTCAATTAAATCACAATATACAATGTTTAAAACATAAAGATCGAAATAATAAAGGTGAATCGTCTATCATCGGTCTTGGAGATTATACCGGTGGAGAACTGGTTGTCATCAAAGATGGTATTGAAAATGTGATAAATATTAGACATAACTTTCATACTTTTGATGGTCATTTATTCGAACATTATACAAAAGAATTTGAAGGTGATAGATATTCTTTAGTTTTTTTCATTTAAATTATATTATCTTTATTATATATATAAATCATGTCACATAATAGTGTCGGCAAACAAACGGGATATGATGGAACAAATGTAGAATTTATTGCAAAAAGTTTAGTATGCGAAACATTGAACGGAGCTGCGGTACCATCTGGTGGGTTAACACAAACGCTCGATGAAGTGTGTACCGGTGGTACCAATAATGTTACAACAAGACAAATTATTGCGAATGGATTAGTATCAAGCAATGGTCGTGTATTTGTACAACAACCACCACAGGTAATAACAACTCCTCAATTATCTGGAATCTGTACTGTTCAAAATGGCGAAATTAAAACTCAAACTTTAACGAAAGAAGTTGTATTACCAGATGGACTACAATCTGTTTGTAATATAAAAAATAGTACAACTACCGCGATTGTTGGTAACGGATTACAATCAACTTCAACGATATCAGCGGCTACGACCGTTCAAGCTGGGACGGCTCTTCAGGTGACTACGAAACCAACCACGATATCAGCTGTAGCGGATCAAGAAGTATTAGTTTGGGATAACAATATAATCAAAAGTATTCTATTGAATGGACCTGTTCGAAAACCTACAAGTCTATACGGCGAGAGCGGATTCCTCATCGCGGGAATTGTAGCACTTGGAACGTACAGTATGACGAATACTTTAGCATATAAAATGCAGTTTCCGGCTAACTTTGTAGATGGTGGTATTTATATTGAAACTATGAAAGTTGGTTATAA
Source organism: Cymbomonas tetramitiformis (assembly GCA_001247695.2). Classification (NCBI taxonomy): domain Eukaryota; kingdom Viridiplantae; phylum Chlorophyta; class Pyramimonadophyceae; order Pyramimonadales; family Pyramimonadaceae; genus Cymbomonas; species Cymbomonas tetramitiformis. The sequence goes on along the minus strand of LGRX02027534.1, from coordinate 35,267 downwards.
CTCTCCACTGTTTATAGACCCTGCTCGATCTGGATTCTTTTATATTAGCGGTGATTTAATTAATGGTTTTGAATGTCAAAATTATACTTTAGATTTAAGTATATCACAAATTTGGAATCCAGAATTTCCACAAAATACAGCACCTCTAAATACAACTAATTATTATACACCTGTTAATTACCAACTGGCGGAATGCGGCGATGGTTCTGGCGGGAATACAGTATTAAACACATATCTTGTTCAAATACGATTGAGTGAAGATGGTATTGATGTTTGGCAAGACATAAATAATCCCAATATTACAAATGTATATAAATTTAGATTTACATTAAGAAAAATATAAATATATAATATATACTATAAATCATGTCAACTAATTTCGTAGGAAAGACAAGCGATGCTACGAATTTTAATACGAAAACATTATCGATAAATGGACAAGGTGTGAATCCAGGAGACCCGGGCGTGATACCTGACCCGCTGGTTGTGAATGAGTTGCAAGCGAATAAAATTGGTGTAGCAAGCAATCCAGTTAACGAGATTACTATGGCGAGCGATTTTAATTATCAAAACGATTTAAAATTTTTCGATACAAGCGACCCAGATCCTGCAAATCATCGACAACAATTCAATATAGAAACTGATGGAACGTTAAGGGTTCACACAGGTATAGCTATTAATGACTTTGTTTTGAATAACCCTGCAACCGAGGAAAAATTCAAAATAGGTTTAGATGCATTAGATAGCACATTTCAAATATCATCGACTCAACCCATTCAACAGGTAAGATTATCGATGAGTGATACAGGTATCAACGAGATGCAGTTCCAACAAATGACAATGAACGTTGGTGCTTTGGGAGCGGGAATCCTTGTGAACGATGGCGATGTTATATTGAACGGTGGTAACCTTACAGTGAACCCAGGTGGAATTATCAGTGGTGACGGATCAGGTTTGACCAATCTACCAGGCGGTGGCGGCTCTCAAGATTTACAAAGTGTTTGTGCTATCGGTTCAACTACAAACGCTCAAGATGTTTCATTTACTGGTACTGGTACGATGACTATCGACCAAGAAACAATCAGTGGTAATAATATTCGACTCGAATCAGGAACGGGCGGAGCTGGGAAAGTTTCGATAGGAGAGCAGACTCAACTTTATACCAATACAGACCACATTGGAAACCGTTCGATTGCTATCGGTCGTAATACACTATCGTTCAACGCTGAAACTACAAATGATGCAGTTTGCATTGGAAGCGGTGCGGGAAACAATAACTGTAGCGATTTCGTTGTTGCGATTGGAGACGATGCGGGTCAAAATGATTGTGGCGAAGCAAGTGTTTGTATTGGAAAATTTGCAGGTGAATTTAATCACGGAATTAATAGTGTATCTATTGGAAGCAATGCGAATCAAAATTCGGGCTCCGCTGTAGCAGTCAATAATTCGATTTGTATCAATGCTACTGGTGTTGAATTAAACAATACACTGAACGATTCATGTATCATAGCACCGATACGTGCAGTCACGTATGATGATACAACGATGTTACCATTGTATTACGATAATACTTCGAAAGAATTGATTGAAACAACTCAAAGTGATTTAGAAAGAGTATGCAATGCAGGTAACTCAACGCAAGTAACATATATCGGTTTTTTTGGCGGCGTTCAAGCCCCTGACGAAGGTGCATTCCAAGTATATCAACGAGCATTCGCGGGATCTACTTTTAGATGTAATACGTTTACAACAACACCCAATAACTCTATATCAATCGGTAAACAAGCACTCGGTGTTCTTGACGTTACACAAATATTAGGACCTGAAAACATATGTCTTGGTACATCGACTGGGGCTAACGGAGCGACCACTGGTGAAAACAATATATGTATCGGTAGCGAATCGGGAGAAAACGGTATGAGTGGTTCAAATAACATCTTTATAGGAACAAAGGCAGGTCAAAATACAGGTGGTCTTGCAGATGGTTTAAATAATAATATTGTGATTAACGGTACAAACACAGAATTGAACCCAGGTTTGTCAAGTTCATGTTATATTAGACCGATTCGAGCATCGCCCGATGTACCGAGTGAAACATTACAATTGTATTACGATTCAGCCAGTAACGAGGTACGAACTGGTACGGTCGCTGGTGGATCGGTTGGATCGCTGGCTCAAGTCTTAGCAATTGGAAATACTGGGGCAAATATCAATCTCACAGGTGATTTGGATTGTACAGCCATTCGTATGACGAATTCCCAGGACTGGGCGTACACAACGCCAACATCGAGCCTTACGTTAAACGGCGTACCATTGACAGGTTTGACTGCATCATATAAGACAACGACTACACCTAATAACTTTACTGGTGAAGTATACACGATGGTTAACACATCTGCTTCTACAATCACATCAGGAACGGTGGTTCAATTGGATACTTCTACTATAGCAGTTAATGGTGTTATACCATACGCAGGCACTGCTACGCAATTGACTCAAAATTGTGCCGTATTGGGAATTGTAACAGCAGATTCATTAACTGGTGCTTCATGTTTCGTTCTTGTCAGTGGGTTTGCATCGGTCAAATGTCTCGATGGTGTGTATACGCGTGGACAGTTGTTAGCTGTTCGTACTAGTGGTATTGCAGCTAGTACATTCCCTAGTTTGACTACTGGTATAATCGGTGTATGTATGCAAACTGTGACGTTACCTAGTCCCGATGCGGTATTATGTTATATTCAAGCAAGATTCCAATTTTAAATAAATTATATAGTATATATAACAAAATGGCTAACTTTGTCGGTAAAAATTGTCAATGTTCTAAATTTACATCAAAAAACGATGTATCAACCGAAGTTTTATTTTTAAGAGCTACTGATGGTGAATGTATTCTACAAATGGATGGACAAGATGCTACGATCGATATTAATGTAACGAATTTGATTGAATTTCGAGTAGCAACACAACAGCCCGAGTTTCTTCAAATGCAACTCGTAGGACTACCAACGACCGAACCAAGTTTAAACAATTACATTTGGAACGATGCAGGTACTCTTAAGATAAAAACATAAAAAGTAAAATTAAAAATAAATATATATATTATTATATATAAGACATGAATTGTATCGGTAAACAAGCCCAAGCTACAAGTAAAGTATATACAAGGATAACTTCGCCTCTCGGTGGAGAAGTAACCTGTAGAGATATAAATATGAGACCGAAAGGAGGCAATGAACAATCGAGATTATTGATGTTTGCTAAAACTACAAGCGTTGATATGGATAGCACTAGAAATACAGGATTCGATAATGGAAATGTTTTTTTTAACGTTGCGTCGAGTGGTGGAGGAGTTGACGGCAACACTATATTTCGTTTGGCGAATATTCCACGATCACCTGACTCTGGCGTAACACCAACAATCCCACCAAAAATAGGAGTAAGCGAACTATACACTGATAGCGAGGGGTATGTTAGAATGAGAATTGCGTAGTAAAATAGCTTAAAATATATGATACTAATATAAATATATAAAACTATGACATCATTATTCGCATTAAAGATGATTAACCATCTAAAACAATCAAATGAATTCGATTATCTAATGACTGAAAAGAATAAATACCCGGAGGAATTCGGTATGTTCAATACGAATGAATATTTATTATTGTTTTTTGTTGTAGGTCAAATAAAAAAGAATGTACCTTTTGTAAAACTACTAAAACTATTAGGCACCGATTTTAAAGTGTTCTTAATGTCGTTATACCGTGAATCATTTGAAAAACCAAAAAAGAAAGATATAAAGACATATAGATATAGATGGAGTGATATAGAAGATGATGGTAGTTACGACGATCTTCGTTCATTTATTAAAGAGTATCATAATGAATGGATCGAAATCATGCCTGAGATTTTATATACTAAATCGTATTACCCGCAGATACCTCGATAGACGATATATGTTTAATTCATGGATTACCGTATCGGGATTAAATTTTATATATATTATTTTGCCCGTGCGGTAATGAGATCGTTAACAATGTGATTACCGCGTCGGTATTAATAACGGTCAAGTAACAGATAATAATTATTTAGATGATTCACCTTCACAAATATAATATGTTTTCGCGATTGAAACCGTATGACCAAGTTGTTTAGCTATTTCATACCTTTTATCAAATGGTGCATCTTTATAATAGGTTTCTACTGATTTTCGTATTGTATTAAAACCAACCTTCTCTTTTATTCCGTGTTTGAAAAACAATCTATTGATTCGATTACCGCTCATTTGACCCGCTGGTTTATTGGGATCGTTATTATTCGAAAATAGATATGTTCTTGGATCACTCTGTAAATCATCTTCAATCCTATTCTTCAACTCATCTCCTACTGTAAAATCAAACTTGTATTTATCACTTGTTTTCGTTTTATTGAAAACTAATTTACCAATGTCTCTTACATAATAATTTTTATTTATATGTTCTTTATCTTTACCCAATTCTTCCATATTATCATATACTTGAACCGTACTCCAATCATCTCTCATTGGAAACTCAATAATCATGTTTAATAGTAAATCGTTACTATTTTGTTTAATCTCTACAAGTTTTTCATATGGAATGATATACATATCTTCATTCTTTTTTTGAGAATGATCGATAGCCTTTTGATGTAGATAATCTTTGAATTCAATCAGTTCTTTGTATATTTCAGGATTCTTTTTCAAATATGGAAAACTATTATCACATTCATCGTAAATTTTAGTAATCACACACAATACCGATTTTGCTAAATGATCGTATTTATATGCTTTATTCATTTCTTCTTTGAAAACATTAAAACCTTGTTTGATAGAATACTCTACATCATGTATATGATGGTCTGTAGTTGTCACTTTACGTGCTCTACTTTTATAATCTTTTAATGTTTTCCCAGATTGAGCATATACATTCTCTACATCCTTTTCGAATTGTTCCCAAGTATACATAACATCAATGTTTCCATCAAACAATCTAACATTTAAAAATTCATTGATAATATTATCGTTTTCAGTTTGGTCTTCATTCTTTGTTAATTCCAAATCATTGATAACCTTTGTTGCAAGTTCTTCATAATTCATCAAATATACTTCACTTGGTTTCAATTCATTTATCTTCTTGATAGGACAACTATCTGGTTCAACATTATTAGGTTCCTTTTGGTTTGATTCTGTAGTTGAAGGTTCATTAACAATAGTGTCACATACATGATCAATGTATTCGGTCGCGGAATCGATAACTTCATTTTCTATATTAATATAAACATCTTTATAAGGCTTGTTACCATTATCATCAGTAATTTCACGAAGTTCTTTTAATGCATCTTTAGTTTTACTATTGAAGAGCCAATTCATTTTATTTAATAAAACGATTTGTTTTTTAATACCACGACGAGCCTCTTGCAAAGCTCGACAGCATTTGTATTGTTCGGGTTTCTTTGCAATACACGCTTTTTGATAAGGATTCTTTTTAACGGTTGTATTAGTAGTTTGTGTAGTAGTGCTCATTATTATATATTACTAATACTCATTTTCTTAAGCTGTTTACGACGCACTTAACTTATAATTTAATACCTTTGATAGATTTCTTATTTTGAGCTCTGGCTTTCGCCCATAGTTTCTTCATTACTGATGTTGTTCCTTTTGACTCTCTTCTGCGTGATTTAACAGATTGACTATGTTCATATTCCATCAAATGTTTACCTTTACTATCACGATTTCTATCTTGTTTATCTTGTGAATATTTCATACCGACGGGAATCAATGCAGGTTTTTTCATTTATATATAATATATATATATATAATGATTTCAAAAGTTTCAAGAAAGAATATAGAAAACTTATATAGATTTATATTCAAAAGTATCAATGATTATATTCAATACTTAAAAGATCGTGGTTGGATTGAGTTCAAATAATATATGTTTAATGTAAATGGCTTCCTTTTCAACAAAAACATTTCTAAAATTCGATGACTACGGGACACCCTTATCGGCTTTTCAAAACATTCAACATATAATAGAACCGTGGAAAGATAAAGTGATTTATGAGCCTTTTTATATGGATGGTCGTTCGGGTCAACTATTAAAAGATATGGGATGTACCGATGTAATACATGAAAAAGAATATGATTTCTTTGAAATGGTTGATAAATTAGATTATGATATTATTATCAGTAATCCACCGTTTACATTGAAAAAAGATATAATGATTAAATTGAAGAAGATCGATAAACCATTCATATTGATTATGCCTTGTTCAGTATTGGTAACTCAATATATACGAGAACTATATCGAAATGACATTCAAATTGTATTGCCCAAAAGAAGAATACAATTCTATAAATTATCCGCTGAACACGAACCTGTATATGGTAATAGATCAAACTTTGAATGTTTTTATTATTGTTATAAATGTAATCTCGAAAGAGATATTAACTGGTTAAGATAAATTTAGTTTAACATCGCCAAATATATGGTAAATATCATCGAATGTCGAGTTACCGCACTGTCAAAATTAATATATATAATATTAATCACCATCCGGTAATCGTTTGAATCATTATCTGTTACGTGAAAGTTTTGACTACCCACGCGGTAATGATATGCTTAACACTGTGATTACCGCGTCAGCAAATATTATTATATATTTATTAATCCTGATGCGGTAATGATATCCTTAACACTGTGATTACCGCGTCGGTAATTATTTACTGTCAAGTAATAGATATTTACCGTATCAGCAAATATTTATTATATATATTTAATGTTGGTGCGGTAATCGTTTTATTCATCATCATCATCGCTATCGGTAAATTAAACATTTCAAAATTTATATTTTGATTCCACCCGAATCAAACATTTATATACGTAAATCAAGTAGTGATTACCGCGAGGGCAATATTTTATATTATATATTTAGGTACCATTCGGTAATCATTGATGGTCATTATAACCCTTTTCTTTTTCTTATAGTTAAATTTCGTTGTCCGCAAGTTTCAGGTTTATATATTTCTGCTGCGGAATTTGTACGCCGTACCTTATAGCAATACTACGTATTACGCCGTATATGCCAGGGACATATGTGATAATCAGTGACACGTAGGAGACCATAGGTCTTGAAATCCACGTCACCATACCACCTCGTGGACCAATTAGAATGCAGTATTTTTGCCACGGGTCTTTGATCGCAGCCGCCCTTTGGCTGCGTTGCGACACGTGGACGAAATACTGCATTCTAATTGGCCCACGTCGACGTGGTATGCTGACGTGGATAAGAGACGATATTTTGGCGTGTATTCATCGTTGATCCGGACGAAGGGCATTATTATTTTGGGCGATTTAGTGCCTTTTCCAGCTTTGACAGCCAATGCTGCTTCAACCACTATTTTGAGGGCCAAGATGAACTCGGATGGAATTTTTGACAAGACACTACGGAAAGATCAGCTCGAGAACTTGACGACATGGGCCTCGAAATTTTCGTAGGACCTATTGTGAAGCGGATAGCCGGGCTTAAATGTAGGTCCTTATGGTAGGACCTAGCTTTTTTTGCTGAAATTTGAAAAAAAACCACCACCAAAGCGTGCGCAATTTAAGCACTCCAAAGGTCACCCTATGCATGCAACCACAACTTGAAATATTCATTTGACTCATAAATAGGATGGGTGATCGCACGTTGAACCAATTAAGTGATGTTTATGCGAGGAAAACACATTTGCACGTAGGTCCTTATGGCAGGACTTTGAATTTGGGTAGTAGCCATTTAACCCTCTATAGAGGGTAAACATTTTTCGAACTATTTCTATGCCGCACCGCGCGCGCGCTACTGATCGGAGTCATGCATACAATGGCTCATATGAACCACCGAGACCCCAATTTTCTTTGAGTATGCTGCCGAGCGATAAACCCCACGTCTCAAGCTTCAACCCGCACGAAAACTGACTTGAAGACATGCCAACAAACACCCGAAATTCGAGGGTGCCGAGGGTAAAGTCCGAATTCTGTGTTTCGTGGAGATTTTATTGCTCCGCTTAAAATCTCGAGCGGAGCGGTTAGGAATACTTTATCTGGATGTCCCAAAAGGTATTGAGAGTTCAAAGACACCAATCGCTCCGGTCAAGTCGCCGATATTATCTAGTCCGCGTGCACCCCCCTCGATTTTGGAGTCCGCTTCGGGCTCACCTTGTAACTCAACTCACGGGAGGCATACATTTGGATAGGATGGTGTACCATGCCATTTAAACGATCAATTAGAGTGCCCATGTGGACTCCGGCCGCATGGGCCCTTCAGATAGCTATTTCGAGGCGTATAAGGCGATACAAGATGGTATGATATGGGTATGACATCATGTCATACCCCGTCATCGGTATGCCACGCCATTTGGCCGCCGTACCCCCGCAAGATGCGAATTAAATGGCACCATACCCCCCCCCAATATACGCCAAACCCCCAAAATGAGCAGGGTATGCATGGCCCCACCACGTTTACGTCACGATTTCCGTAAGCTCGATTTGCCCGCTGCGGGGCTCGAACCCAGGTGCCCAAGCTTGGGTGCCCAAAAATATATATGGGGAACGAGCTAACCACTGTTCCGCGTTTCGTACCGCCCCCACCCACGCACGCGTGGGTGGTATGCCTTTCCTGGCTATATGTACCCGAACCTTGTCGAGACGTGAAATCTACACCGTTGACCGATCGTGAAACTTTACCCTCTATAGAGGGCAAACTCGAAAACGAATAAGGCGCAGAGGTTTGACTTGGAACATGGTGTTGTCTGGGTTGGTCACGAGGTCGTTCTTGATGACGGGACCTTTGATAGCTTGAATTGGTTATGGCATGCTGCGGATCGTTTAGCACCAAGGCTTGGTACAGTAAAACGCGATATATAAGAAACTGGCCCGAAAACGCCAGCCGCTAGTTTCTTATTGGGTGGGTCCGAAATTCCTCAAGTCAGCGGGCGATTTTCTTAAATTTGGGTCGTTGGATTTATCGAGTTCAGCGTGTCAATTTCTTAAATAGGGATAATGTTCGGCATTGGATTTTGCTCGATACGGCTGTAGCGCCCAGTTTCTTATGTGGAGGTAGGTGCGCAGCTCACGCTCTAGCGGCAAAGTTTCTTAATTTGCCAAAGTTCACATCTCATCTACCGTCTCTAGCGTGCAGTTTCTTAAGTCAGTGGGGAAAAGCATGGACGCAGGAGTAAAAAACACACTGAAGTCCCTAAAACGTTTAGTAGGGGCATTAACGATCGTGGGTAGGGGCAAACAATAATAGCAACATTGTACTTCGATCACTATCGATAACACACACTAGCATGTTAGCTTATGAATTATTGAATCTGAATTTTTTCCAGCGGTCAGTTTCTGAAATAGGCTAATTATCTCAAAGGGGGAGTTCTCGTTTTCTAGCGGTTCACTTTATGTGAGATATATAACTACGGGTATATATCGGGTTACAGTCAGAATGCTTTCACTTTCGGTGTTTGCATAAGTCAGAATAAACATAAGATAGTCTCGGCTTTATGCCGGAAACCCTAAGCCTGTGACACCCGTACTGTACGGAGTACTAGTACAGATAACAGGAAGTGACACACGGTGTGTCACATCCAGCACACCACCCTGGACTATTACGGAGGAAGAGTTAGGGTGGAGCAGGGTTGTTGCGGTTAGAAAACACACCATCTCAAGCGGTGGAAACAATTCTAGAGGGGGCCTGTGCTCTTGGCCAGGGCGGTCCCAAATCTCTAGCTAGCCGTGCACACAGGGAGGCATATTGGCCTTGAAGCTGATCTAGCAGGGCTACTAGCAGTCACAGAGCAACCCTAGCCACTTTGAAAGTGGTCCACAAAGCAGAGTTCACTGTAGAAGTTGCCGTTGTCAATCTCAAAGTCCAGATTGAAGATGTCAAAAGTGTCAAAGTCCAAAGAACCAGAGTCCAGATTGAAGTTGTCGTCGGGGTCAGCGGGTCCAGAGTCCAGAAAGGCGGAGTCACGGAAGAAGTCCATTGCGCAATTCTGATAATTGAAGTACTGCCCGGACACCACCGCCCGTGGAGCAATCTCCGCGCCACAAAGCGCAGAGGCGGTGACGGTGTCGAGCAAAGCCATGCTCACACACATGAACAGAGCTGGCAGTGCCGCTGCCGTGAGGAGACCGCCAATTGACGGTGTCCGGACACCACCAACCCGTGGAGCGGGTGGCGGTGTGTCAACATGCAATTCCTCGTCGCCAGACTCTGAGTCAGCGACGCTGGCCGAATCATGCGTGGAAGAAATGTACGGAGGCAGGGGTGTGAAGGATTGAATTGAAACCTGTGGCTCGGGCTCGAAGAAGCCCAATTTCACAGACATGCCGTCCATAAAGGACTGCTAGAAGAAGGGGGGTTCGTCGTCGACGAACTGCTTCGGGAAGATTAGCGCGCTCTCGTCGGTCTCGGTTGCTACTTGCAGTTCAGGCTCTGCGATGCTCTTGTCGATCACGGCGGGCGTGTCCGTGCCGAAATGAACCATGGGAAAATGCTGCGGAGCCGACTCAGCACCACCGGCTACCTGCTTCAGCTCACGGAGAGCCGTGCGCGCCTCGTGCACGCGGGTAGCAAGGAGAGAGGGCGGAGAAGGCTTTAAGCCTGCGTACTGTGCCCGAAGGCCAATGTTGATGTCGTCCGCGAAGGTGAAGGGCTCCTCGTCGTGACGAACAACAGGCTGATCATCATGCTGTCCACAAAGTCGAGCGAAGGTGGCGTCGTCCTGAGCGTCGAAGGCGGTCTGGAACGCGGAGACGATCTCGTCGTTCTCGTCGGCAGCCACCAAGTCGCACTCCGCGCATGCCATGTCGTCCGTGGGGCAACTCGCGGTGTCGTGGTAGTGTCCAGGAGGACAACGCGCGCACTCAGGGACGAAAGCGGAGGAGGCTACGTGGAAGGAGATGTTGTGGGCGGAGTTCTTCTTGTAGTGTTGCTGACTCCAATTCCCGTCGGTCCTGAGCGGGCTCGCGGCGAAGCGGAAGCTCTTCCGCGCGCCATAGCCCCCAACACGATTGCTCCGTCCATGGAACTTCCCATCGTCCCTCCTGTTGCGTTCATCTCGCCAACGTGAGGGCGGAAAGGAGACACCCCGCTTACCGTCAGGCTGCTGGCGGTGGCGGTGAGAGTCAGCGAATCCCGAGAGAGGCTCGTCGTCCTTCGCGATTGAGTCTTTTAGCGTCACGAGGGTAGAGGCGGCGGCCTCCAATTGCTTCTCGAACTCCATGATGAGGCTCTTCACGTCAATCCCACCAGAGTAAAGCATAGTTGGGGAAGTCGGAGGTGACGGCTTAGGCTGCTTCGCGCGGCCAACACCGTTCTCGCTCTCCCAAATCTCGAGGATGTGGGCGTAGATGTCCTCGAGGTTGACCTTGGCCAAGTCCACGTCGAGCCGAAGCGGCGTGGTGACCTTGTCGTACATGATGGGGTCGAGGGACGCGAGCAGCTGCTTCTTGGCCATCATGTCGTCGAGCGGACCAGAGGGCGAGTTGCGGATAGCCGTTAGGCAGGCGTCGAAGTCTTGGATTAACGGATCGGGGTCGAGCTTGGAGTCGAAGTAGATGGCACACAACTCCTCGTAGTTCCCAAGGGGTCGGAGAACTCGAGGAAGCAGCCTCTTCGTGACCTCAAGCAAAGCTCGCTTCCCATCCCGCGGTGAAGCACGTCCAGAAGCGTCCACCCAACGTCTCGCGGGTGAGTGAGGCCTCGTCAAAGATGTCAACGTCGTGAAGAGGATGGCGTTGTAGACGTTGTTGACCTCCTTGGTGGCGTCCGCCAAGTCGAAGAGGGTGTCGTTGGCGGTGTCCTTCAGCTCAAATGCCGACTGCAAAGATGTCACCAACGACGTCCACAAAACATTGCGGTCCGATTCGTCACCTCGGAATGACGCCTCCTTGGAGCCAAGAGCGTCTCGAGATGTTCTTTTGATTAAATCCACGTCCCATGATGAATTTTGAACGGCCACAGCACGTGTCCGCTCAGGGGCCGTCAAATTAGCCGCTGGAGATGCAGGTGTCGGCCGATAGCGCATCCCAACGTCTCGGGGAAAAATTGTGTCTAGCCGAATCCGGTTGTGAGCCCCCATGGGAGGCGTAGCTTGCGAAGAAATACTCATGATAAAAATCCTATAGGTGGGTACGTCGGGGTAAGGTGGCGATGGCGCGGAGAGGAGGAACTCGCGGAAATGGTGATGGCAAAAGCAGTCAAAACGTACGTAACTGCGAAATCCCAATTGTAGAAACGCGGAAGTCAAAGAACACGTTGCGCAAGAAGTCCGCGACAAAGACTGATCAGGTCCAGTCAAAACGAAAATCCCGTGGACATCCAAAAAATTACGTAGGGTACGCTGCAGCGATAAACGCAATCACTCCGTAGCGACGTGTGCCTCAACCGCGAGTCCTCATAGCGCAACCATCAAATGGGACCCCCAACGCCCCACCAAGCGGGGGCGTTTAGCCAATCATGCTACCAAAAGTAGTGGAAGGTGCCTGGCGCACCATAACCTGTGAGATATATAACTACGGGTATATATCGGGTTACAGTCAGAATGCTTTCACTTTCGGTGTTTGCATAAGTTAGAATAAACATCAGATAGTCTCGGCTTTATGCCGGAAACCCTAAACCTGTGACACCCGTACTGTACGGAGTACTAGTACAGATAACAGGAAGTGACACACGGTGTGTCACATCCAGCACTTTATTTCTTAATCCATAGCTTTGTGGATGGCGAGCGGAGCATCATGCTAGCGACTAGTTTCTTAGAGTTTCTTAGACAAATGAGAAAAAAAAACTAGCGGCTAGTTTCTTATAGACCCAATTTCTTATATACCGCGTTTTATTACTGTACCAGTTGGTACTGATATTCTGATATTCTGATATATTGATAGTATCAGAATATTAGAATCAATTGATAGTGAAAAGTACACCATCAGAATATTGGAATTGATTGATACTCTTGGAGGATAATCAGAATTGATTGATACCCCAAGGAGCTAATCAGAATTGATTGATACCCCACGGGGCTAATCAGAATTGATTGATGCCCCAAGGGGTAAAATCAGAATTTATTGATGACATCATCAAATTCGGAATACGATAGTATCAGAATCGCACGATGATTCCAACGGTCCAACCTGCTCGTATCAATCCATCACGAAACCTATAGAGAATAACGATTGGTTGCCGTTTTCACGAGTTTTCAAATTTGAGGAAGGGGCACACCCATATTTGAAGACTTGATCTTCGGACTTAAATTTGCACTCCATTCATTGGTATATTGTGGCAGATTGTGAGATTGATTTCCTCGAATGCGCAATCCCTTCCTTGAATCCATGACGGACATACCAACATTTAAATGGTCGAAAACGAGAATCGCGCATTTCCAAGGCTTGGTATCAGTTGGTACCTGCACTATCGATAGTCGAAGCCTTAAGCCTCACAAACTGACCCTACTGTTAGTACCCGCGCTGCGTTGTCGTCGACTGTGTTACGTCCAGCTGTGTCAATCAACCATCGATGGGTGGAAAACGCGGACGTGGGAAGCAGCCGAACAAGGTGAAACTGGTCGCCCAGGGTAAGGGACCGATCAAACGCACCCAGCAAACACCTTTCAACCCAGCGGGCAGTGATGATATATATTGTTTATGGTGTGCGAGAGATCAAGGCAGAGCGCGTGGCAAAGGGAGGCAACGCACAGTGGCTTATAGGTTGGGAGAATTTTGAAGACCCAAAATATGATACTTGGGAACCTTTAGAAAATCTTGCCGGCCATGAAACCACCATCAACGACTTTCGCAAGAGAGCTAAAGATCAGCAGGAAGAGAATGAAGCTACTGTACAGCGGCTGAGAGAAGTAGCCTTGCTCTATAGCTCTAAAGGTATGAGCTTCCGAGGATTGATAGCGTGGGGGGCAGGGGTCCTGTGACTTCCTAGGGGGTTCTGACCCCCAGCGCCAAAATCCAAGTCCTAGGGGGGGGGCGCTCACCCCCCAAGGGTAGAATGCAAGTCCTAGGGGCGGGTTCTGAGCACAGCCCCTTGCCTCAGAATAACTCTAGTGTTCAACGAAAAAGTCGGGAACGATGTTCAAAAATTCGCGCCTGCGGCGCATAATAATATAACATGTGAGGCGATAGCGCGGGGCACTCCCACCCCCACCATCCTTGCGTGACTAGTCCGCGCCCGTGATGGTGGTATCGTGGGACACTCCCGCCCGCCCCACGCGCGCGATGGTGGTATCGTGGGACACTCCCGCCCGCCCCACGCGCGCGATGGTGGTCTCGTGGGGCACTCCTGCCCGCCCCGCGAGCGTGATGGGGGTATCGTAGGGCACTCCCGTCCCCCGCGAGCGTGATGGTGGTATCACAGGGCACGTATCGTGGGGCACTCCCACCCGACCCGCGCGCGTTATGGTGGTATCGTGGGGCACTCCCGCTCGCCCCGCGCGCGTTATGGTGGTACCGTGGGGCACTCCCGCCCGCCCCGCAGTGTGCGCGAGTGCAAGTTCTAGGGGGGGGGTGCTGACCCCCCAACGGCAAAAAGCAACTCCTAGGGGGGGGGTGCTAACCCCCCAAAGGCAAAATGCAAGTTCTAGGGGGGGGGTATTTTCTGCTGCCCCCCTGCCATCAACTCGGAAGCTCTATATCGAAATGTGCCTATCTGGTGGCAGCCTAATATCACAATTGATTGATATTAGTTGTAGATTATTAGAGTTGATTGATATTGTATGGCTAGTATCAGAATTGATTGATACTTTGGGCTTGATATCAGAATTGATTGATACTCATAACCTAACATCAAAATTGATAGATTGATATAACTAGCATGATATTAGAATTAATTGATCCTTAAAATTCACTATTACAATTGATTGATCAATTAACCTAAATAATAAAAAACTATCGATAGTGCTAGTACCAACTGGTACCAAGCCTTGTTTAGCACATGGCGCGAATGATCATTTTATTGGGCACTTCGGTCGGTGCGGTCGCAGTGCTGATGGGTGGAATAGGTAGTAGGTCGAGACCCAACATAATTACATATGTACAACACATGTTTAATTCGTACGATTAGTAGCTCGGGAAACTTCTGTCAAAACTTGGATCGACGGGGATCACACTGCAAGGTTGCAACCGACGAAATTCGCCGAAAACGGTTGAATCCAAGGGTAGGTATCGGTTGCAAAAATACCTATCGATATATTTCGATAACTCAAAAAAGTTATCGATAACTCCGGTAATCGATACTTATCGATTTTGGGGATTTATAAACGCATTTCCATAGTTAATACATTACATTTTTCGTTGTAGATTATTTCGATATCGATATGTCACCGATATTTGTACTAAAATGTGATATCGGCAAAATAAGATATCGATACCTACCCTTGGTTGAATCACATCACATATCGCGTTGCGTAAGGTCTTATTTTAAAGAACCCCCATGCCATATTTTGGGGGAGAAGTGTAGCCGAAATATGTGAACCTTTTGCTCAAAACGTTCGCAGGAATAATCCGACGTCGCTTCAATATCATAAAGTCAATGCAAGTTGGTGGAATAAAAATTAATGGCAAACTCACCATCCATTTTTATGCGCCAACTGCAAACTGAGCTGATGCGGCCACGAATCGGCTCAATCAAGAGCTCAAAACATTCCTAGGAGTCTAAATAATATAAATTATCTACTATGTGCGTTACGAACGTTGGACAAAGCCCCTTTGAGGAAACTACCTCCACTCAAAGGACAAATGTGATTTTAATAATAAAATTCCTCAAAATACGATTTTATCGCATACGTTCGATTTTTACACCATATTGCTCTAGCAAGGGGCCAAAACACTGGTTTTACACGTCAGCTAATGTGAGGCACAAGCCCGCCTTTTCGCGAAATTTTGTCATCATGGCATTTCTATTCCCGAAATATGGTATAATGTTTTCTATTCCCGAACCTTGACTTTTATATTCCCAAATTATCATTTCCCCCGCAAGGATATCCTTTCAGCAGCTCGCGAAGATTGCGGACTTTCTTAAGTCCACGCGCAGCGACACGGTGGCTCGTCCTGACTTCCCCCGCCACGCACAAGGGAAGGATTTCGCAGGTTACCGCGCTGCTATTGGGGGCGACAGAGCCCGTCCGGTGGGCTTCAATCGCGACACCAAGGAGAAGGCGGTGCCGAGGTGCGCGCATTGCTTATATAAAAACATCGGGGCGGTCAGATATCGCGCGTACCGGGACTGCCCAGCGGGCGGTACGCAACATGGCGCGGGCACGGGCGGGAGCATCATTTTGTGTTCCCATCGTGGACTCCGCCGAGCCCGAACAGTTGAGCTGTGAACACCCATAACTAGGAAAGCCTGAGGGAAAATGGTACGCTGGAGCGCGTTCGGGTAATGGCGTGGAAAATGCGTGACGCGTCACAATCACGGAAAGAGCGGTAGAGCCATGCGAGCGAGGGACACTGCTGGATTTGACACTGTGACACCCGAAACTGTCACATGTCACTTCCTATAGTAGGCTGGGTGACCGTCACCAGTAGACGGGAAACACCCGTTAGGTATTTATGTTATCTCTTTCTTTATCAAGACACACTTTACCGTTCTGATATCGTAACCCTTAATTCAGGGTTTATCTCTCCAGTTAGATATATATTACCGCCGAACTATTTATCTACCAGGTTTGGCCCCACTTGCGTTTTTTTAGCCACTGCGAGATTGCCACCATGAGGGGCTAAGCTCGGACGCCTGGGATGGAGTGAGGCGCTCCGCGCGTGAGAGCGCCGGCAGTCGCGGGTGTGGCCTAAATTTTATGGGTTGATTTACGGCACGCCGCAGCGCTTGGAGGACATTTTTTCTACGGGATTTAACGTTGGACTGGTTTACGTTTTCTGGTTGGATCCCACACCGTTGCGTATCGGCCGCCTACTCCACACGACTTCCCGGAATTATCTGATCTCTCACGGCTGCTGTATCGGCGACCCGCGCGTTTCTTGGCCGCCCACGATCGGGGATTTCAACGCCGCGCTGAAGGCTGCGAGGTCGAGGGCCACACTTCTGGACGAGGACGTCAAGGCCCTCTTCATCAAGGCGCTTGACACCGTCTTCTACCAGCCGGTGGTGTCCCGTCTCCTCCTTCACGATCAACGAGCCGCTCATGACCTTCTCACCATCCAGCAATGGGTGCGTGAATGCTACGCCGCGTACGTGAAGGCGGGGACCGCCACTCCATCTGCCCACAGGTATTCACATGGGACGCATTTCATGGAGGGGAGCGACGGCGACGCCGATGGTCCGGGTGAGCTCGCCGACCTACGCACCATGGTCTTGGACCTGAAGAGACAACTAGCCGCATTTGTCGCACCCGACCGGTCCGAGCCGTCCACGCGCGGGTACACTCCGGGTGTTGGTACAAAACCTAGTGGTTTTTGTACACTATATAGTGTACCAGTTCCACTATATAGTGGAATTGACCACTATATAGTGTACCAGTTCCACTATACAGTAAAGGCCCACCTATAAGAAACTCCACCTATAAGAAAACAGCCGCTGGATTTTTCGCCAAAACTTAAGAAAACACTAAGAAAGCAGCCGCTGGACTTTTGGAGTAGATATTCCGCCACTGTTAAGCAACTCTTAAGTATGATAGAAAGCACCGCTGACAATCAAATCGGGGGCGCAAACTTAAGAAAGCCAGCCGCTACCCCCATGGCCCTGTTTTCTTATAGGTGGGCCTTTACTGTACAGTAATACCTCACATTTAAGGAAACAGGAATTTGGAGCCAGCCTAGCTTTTTCCGTATTTTTTCTTGACCTCCCCCAGCCTCAACGCTTAACACTGGGTTCCTTATATTAACACTGTGTTTCGTTACGGCCTTAACACTGTAACCAAAAAGTTAGCCTAGCCTTTTCCGCATTTTTCCGACCCCCCCCGAAAACCTGGCTGTTTCCTTAACCTAGCATTTCCTTAAATGTGAGGTATTACTGTATAGTGAACTGGTACACTATATAGTGTACCAATTTCATTACATAGTGGAACCACTACATTCTTGTCTATTACCCTTTGCTACATTGGCTCATTCGCTTAACGAGCTGCTAGGGGCTTCCTCGAAGGTCCTTTGAAAATTTGGGGACCCAGGTTGTCAAGTTCTCGAGCTGTTCTTTCTGCAGTGTCTTGTCAAATTTTTGATCCGAGGTCATCTTGACCCTCTAAATATTGGTTAAAGTAGCCCGAGTATCAGTCGATTTGATGCGAGAACAGGTGTTCCGCTCGGTGAAAACGAACTGGCTAAGCTCCCATAAACAGTCCGGCCGAGTGCTTTTATTGTCATGCATCTCGGAAACCCGGATAATACGAAATAATGACTGACAGTACAATACTACTGTACTGTCATCCTAGCTACTAGCGGAGTCACGGTTCCGATCAGAGACAGGTCAGGCTAGGGGCTATCAGAGCCCATAATAATAACCCTGAACCTAAAGTCCAGCACACCACCCGGAGCTGTGACCGTAGCTAATAGGGCTAGGCAAGCGGAGCTAACTAAACAGATAACAAACAGCACTTCACTGGAAACAGATATACTTTTAGCTGGGTGCCCGGGGACTTGTCCCGGCACAACCCACCACTGCGGCTAAGGCTAATCACACCTCCAGGATTTGAAATAAACCAATCTAGCCACTGTAAAGCTGGTCGGCAGAGCCGAGTTCAGCAGACGAATCCCAAGGCAGGAAAACATCCGAAGTAAGTTGAGAAGAAACATCATAAATGCTGACACCACCAGACCCAAGTGGGTCAGGCGGATCCCATAGTGGAATGGCAAAATCATCAGACTGGTAAGTAGCCGAGGTCGATTGAGAAAAGACCCGCGGCACATCCTGCAGCGGCAATGACGAAACAGTAAGCACCGTACAGTAGGCGGGTTAAGAGAATCCAGTAGTGCTTCATGGGACCGCAGTGAATCCTAGCCGTAAGTGGCTCCGGGCTCAACCAGGCCCCTGACACCACCGCCGACCACGAGGGTCGGCATCGCCGTAGCACTGAACAGAAACGTAGCCACCATGAAAAGGGTGAGTGCAAATTCACCGATGCCAAATGGCCTGGAGCCTCTGGGGACTCCGAACCGCCGAAACGCTGCAGTCGTCGGCGGTGCACCCCCCTCAATTTCAGTCAGGCAGACACCAGGAGGGTAGTTGGAGCCCTCCCCATCATCATCGGAGTCACAGACATCAACAGGCTCAGGGTCAATGTCAAACCAGTCAGGGTGGACAGTGTTGAATGTTTTGAAAGAACTGTCAGCAGGAGCCATTGGGCCGAGAGCCAGAGAGGCAGACGGCGGCACAAAGGTGGCACGGTTGACTTCATGCAAGTCAACCGGCTCATCACGCACAGGTGCAGAGGCCCGCGGCAGCAGCCGCTTGTCAGTGGCCGGCTCAGCGACACCACCAGCAAGCGGACCGCTGACCGCAGCAAATGCAACACGGCCAATAGAAAGTTGCTCATCAGGTGCAGACTCAGCAGAGGCAGCAGCATCCTTGAACTGCTGCAGAGCCGTAGGCTCTGGAGCAAAGGCATGCGCAGACAGCTCACAGATTTCAGGTTGCCCCACGAGAGCACACAAGTGCTCCATGGACCCTTCATCTCCAGCGTCATAGTACCGCTGGAAACGAAGGGCAAGCACGTCGGAGTCATAAGACTCGACGGCTTGGCAGTAGGATGCCGAGATGGACAATGGGTGAGTGTCCTTCTGAGGACACTCACTGAGCCAATGCTTTGACCCAACGGCGCGGCACTTTTCGTGCCTGCACGTTGGGACAAAGGTGCCAGACCGCTTGTCAAAAGCCACCTCCGGAGAGGTGGAGTGAGCAAGCGGTTGCACTCCAGGTCGGTGGAAGTTGCGCGGAGTGTGCTTCCCATGAGGCGGCTTGGAGCCACCCTTCTTAAGGGAATCCACATCCCGCTGCAACTTGACCAATTGAGCACCGAGCCGCTCAATGGCCGAAGCCAGGCCAGTGTCAGTGGTGCAAGATGCTACAGACATGGGGCGCCCTGCAGTGCGCTTGCCCGAGAGCCGCCCGCGGCGGTACTGCTCGCGCACGCGTACCTGCAGGGTGAGCAGACTTACAGCCGCACGCTGGTCAGCTCGAGCAAACGAGTCAACCAGCGTGGCGTAAGCCGGCCCAGACAGAGCAGAGAGGAATTGTCTCTTAACAGCGTCTTCGGGCAGCGTCGTCAGACGCTGTGCATCCCGAAGACAGCTGTTGAAGAGGCGAATCCCCGCATCAGGGTCACACTCGTCAGAGATCCTCACCTCAAGCAGCTCAGTCAAAGCATCGAACGGAGTCGACGCGTCAGCAAGCATACGCACCACCTCCAGGGTGGCGCGTTTGCCATCAGCAGGAACATCCGCGCCAGAAGCCTCCACCCAATTACGGGCAGGAGACCCTGGCGCAGTCAGCAGCAGCAGCACAGAGTACAAGAGTTCATTGGCAGCAGGCAGAACAGGGGTGTCAGCAGCAGTCAGGCCAAACAGGGGTGCGAATGCCGTCGACTGCAACGTGAAGAGCTGTTGCAGCTCGGATACCAATTGAGAAAAAATGTCCGAAGCTGATGTCTCGTCCCCACGGAATTTTGCAGCTTTGTCGCCCAGTACTTTCGTTGCTGCGGTTTTGGAACTTTGAACGTCAAATGAATCTCTGCGCAACCGGTGCACAAGGGTGGCAGCCGCAGTCGAAGCTTCCGACGCAGCCGAATCCAAATGCGGAGTCGTGGGCGTGGCTGCGTTTAACGCTCCAACATCATCAAAAATTGTTGCTAACTTACGCGCCCTAGCGCGTGTACGTGGTCTCTGCGGTGTATCCATTTTCAAAATGACGGTGAGATGGGGAGCGTGGGCTAGTGTGGCGGCAGTAGTCAATTCAGTAGACGCAGCGGTCAATTCATGCAGAAGTCTCAGCGATAAAAACAACATCAAACAGGTCATGAGCCGATTGGCTAAAAGTGGTTGCGACCCACAATACGCGGAATGCCCTCTCCACCGGCCAGGTGAAACGTAAAACGAAGCCATAGCGAGCGACGATACTGCTGCCGAAAAATGTTCCAAACTGATCTCCACCTCAAGGAGAGGCCATGCTGCGAAAAGGTCAACTACTGCCTAAGGGGGCGCCCACCCCATCTCTGTGTCAAAACTTAGCCAATCATGGCAACAGCTAGGCGCTGTGCCATCAGAATTACCGGGAAAGTGGTGACGCGCATAACCTGCGAGAACAGGTGTTCCGCTCGGTGAAAACGAACTGGCTAAGCTCCCATAAACAGTCCGGCCGAGTGCTTTTATCATGCATCTCGGAAACCCGGATACAGTAATACGAAATAATGACTGACAGTACAGTACTACTGTACTGTCATCCTAGCTACTAGCGGAGTCACGGTTCCGATCAGAGACAGGTCAGGCTAGGGGCTATCAGAGCCCATAATAATAACCCTGAACCTAAAGTCCAGCATTTGATATACTGCTTGAGTAACAAACCATCGAGATTAGGGTTTAAGGAATGATGCCTCGACAATCTTCAATCATTCCTCGATAATACTCGACGAGGACCCCGCCCTCCCGATATGATAGAAATGGTACACTATATAGTGAAACTGTATTTTTGCGAGCGGTTAAAAAAATTGAATGACATACAATACACATTTGTAAGATCCCGACAACCCGATAACATCTTCGCGTGTTGGGTACGCCACTATATGAAAAATCACGTTCCACTATATAGTGTACCAGTCCCACTAGGTTTTAGACAAAAATCACTAGGTTATGTCATGTCACCCGTACACTCCCCGCGCGGACAAGTCGGACCGCCGCATCAAGACCCGCTTCGCGGCCACGCCCCTCGCTAAGGGAGGGAATTGGTCTCAATCCGTCTCCAAGAAGGTGGCCTTCCATCGCGACACCGGTGCGACCGTTCCCTACTGCCAAAACCAGGTGTGCGCGAAGGGTAAGGCGCGGCATTGGCATCGGGACTGCCCGAACGGGGGCCGGACCGGACTCTCGGCCTACGCTTTCGCTGAGGAGGCCGAGGACTCGGTGTTGGCCGCGAAGTTTCAACATGCCATCGACCACGACGACGCCGAAGAGTTTGACGCCCTTTGCATGCTCGCGGGCGGGAAGCCGGACATCTTCGCCGACATCTCCGCGTGCTCGTTCTGCGAGGAGAACGGTGAGGCCCTCGTGTCCGCCGTCACTGAGTTCTCGGAACTGGCACGCACGGCTGGGGCGTCAACTTTCAACGTCAACACTTTCACCGCCGTCATGCCGGTGGTGTCGGAGCCGGTAGCACTTCATTTTTGTCGCATGATCTATTATTTTTGTCGCACCATGCGACACAGCAATTATATTCTGGAGCGACAAAAGTGAGTACGGGACTCATTATTGTCGCAGTGCGACAATAATGAGTAGGGGGCTCATTATTGTCGCAGCGACACAAAGAAGACTGATATTTACGGACAGATAATTTACGGAAATTATACAGCAGATTATGGACTGTAAACAAAATATTACAGTTTACGGAAGAAACATATGCAAACTAACTAACAATTGGTAGGAGAATGTGCTCACGTTAGCAAAGCATGCTCGATTGTCTACTCTATATTCATTACATAACTATGCTTATACATCTTTACAATAAATGTGCAGTGCATACTATTTCGAATGTGAAGTCAGGTATGAACAAAACAAATCCTGTAAACGATTGACTTCTAAAATCTAAAATCTAAAAGATAAGCAGGTTGCTGGGCACCGCAACATGCATTTCGCCAGCGATAAAAGTAAAACTGAAATACCTGCACAAAGCGAACGCTAAAACGTCAGAACCAAGTGATAAGATATTGCAAACATCATAAAAACACGCAGGCATACAAACATTCGAAGACAATAAGCAAAATAGCTCAAACTACACTCTTCACAAATTCCACACAGCAACATGCGTATCGCCAACGAGCATGAAATAGTTGAAATACCTGCACACGGTAAACGCAAACATGTCAGAAATAAGATGAACGACAAACCAACCGCACACGCAACGAGAAACAGCACACACGCGAAACAGGCATTCAGGAATGCGAAACAGGCAGTCAGGAATGCGAAACAGGCATTCAGGAATGCGGCGAAACAGGAAAAAGTGACCGGATATCCTGCAAAATTACAGAGAGCAAAGTCAGTGAGAGTGGTGGGACTCGAACCCACGCTGCACAATCTGTGCAGATATCGCCCTCGAAAAAAAAACACGCAGAACGAACACAAAACAGGCGCTTGAAAACAAATAGCAAATTCCTGAAGAATATCAGTCAGTGAGGGCTTGTAACAACAACAAATCCGTCGGGCAGCAGTACAGCCCGTCAGTCAGCCTCGCTACAAGATTGCCCTCTACGAAGACATGCAAGGGGCGCCAGCAACCGAATGTTGCTGGCGGCATCGGACAAAGCGCAACAACGAACGTGACTTGTAAAACAAGGAAACGCTACTCAGCAAGGATGATGGGATTTAACCGGGAAATAGTTAGTATGCACGATACATTCAGCAGAACAAAACGGGACACAGCAGGCAACGGTGTCAGGTGCGCCGCAAAACGAAAGCTTAATGAGTTAACGTGTGAGTGAATATCTGATATGTGAAATCAGCCAGCCGCGGCCCGCGTGGGTCTCATGTCTGGATGAAGGTAGCGAAAATTCAGAATGAAAGTTGATGACAGACACAGTGTTTCGGGTGTGTCATTCAACTGTGACACTGTAATCTTCGTCGCAAACCCATGCCATGTCAGCATGTCTGCCAGGTGACTTTTTTTTGTCGTGTCGCAAACCCATGCCATGTCAGCATGTTGCGAAAGTCTGGAACCTGTCGCATCGCATTTGTCGCGAGGGAGCCACACTTAAGGGCTTTTTGTGGTGCAGTTTTTTAATTTACCAATATATAAATCGAAACTGATCGCGTCGCTGATTGGCTTATCCATCGTCTGCAAACCATCTCGTTTTTGTCGTGTGATCCCTTTCCCTTGTCGTCCCATATTCATGGTGCCTATCTCAGGCGCTCGCACTTCTTATTGGCGGTTATGGGCGATCAGTCCAAAACATCTCATGTAAAACACCCTGAAATCTGTAGCACGTGCGCCTTCTATAATTATACAAAAAAAACGTGCTCCTTGTACGTGCACAGTCAGCTTATGGTATTTCGCGTGTGACCCATATTCATGGAGTTTATCTAATCTCATGGCTCCTCTGATTGGCGATCAGTCGGAAATCTCTTTTATACGCCATCTGAAATCTGTCGCGCTGATAACTTCTGCATGAATATCCATAATTCGATACTACGCCCAGGAATATTCTATGCGTCTCTGATTGGCGGCAATGCTCCACCGATTTGTATAACTCTCCTGCTTGCCATCTTAAGGTGACCGGTGTGGACTGCAATATAATTATATATGGGCGGTTACTCCCGATCTGACAGGGAAATCACACTGTTTCCGTAAAAAAGGGCCCCAAAGGTGGACAGTTCTGGTAGTATCGTGTGCGTCGATGTCACTTTTTCCAGGAAAACCTGTTTCGCTCCTATAAGGGAAACGCAGGGCCTTGCAGCTTTTTTTTGAAAAAGCTGCGAACCGTCGGTGTATAATGTTGAGTATAATCGGATCTGTTTGCGACACGACAAAAAAAATACACCTCGCGACACAAAAAAGGCGCTTCCGTCGGAGCCGGCTACGCACTCCCCGCCCGCGTCGGTTGGATCCGACGAGGAGTGGACCGGTCCGCCTAACCCCTTTTGCCCTCCCGTCACCCGCACCTTTGCCGACTTCATTGAGAGCACGGGGATTGCATTGGGGGCGCCCGACGAGCCGCCCGTGAGCATGAACTTGCTCTCCGCGGTCGAGGCGACGGAGGGCGTGATGGGCTACGAGCCCGCAACCTACATCACGAGCGACGACGACGGCGAGGATGCCTCAGTTGCGTTGCCGCAGCCACGGTACGGCTGTGGGAGCATTCCAGGCTTTGGGGGGTCTTTACTTTCCTCATCTTTGGTGTGTGCACTTTTCGTGATTTGTGCTACCGCCGCACCGCACACCGTTTCCGGTGTCGGTGGTGCCGATGCACGCGCATGCGCGGCTCCACCGGTCGGTGGTGCTGCGTGGACTGCCTCGCGGCAGTCCCAACTACAGGAACTTCACCGCCTGCGCTGTTTCATGGCGATCTTGGCGACGCGGTGGGTGGTGCGAGGCCGGATGCTATTCCGCCGCGGAGACAGGCACGGTATCGGGCGCTACGGCAGGGATTCTGCTCCCACGGCTTTCTCCCGCTGCCGCCAGAGCTCGTGGATCCCGATCCACCAATTCCCTCTCCACCGCCTTACTCACCGCCGCCGTACTCGTCCGAAGACGAGGCGCCAAGCTCTAGAGACTCCGCGGCTGGGATCGCGCATTCCTCAATTTCGTCTACGCATGATTTACCACCGACCCCGGAGGCCGGCAGCTACTGCATCACCCTCACGCTGCTCCGGGCTGGCCGGCCAGTTCCGTGACAGAAAGGGAGAACTGAGGGTATATATATAAGGTATATATATGCACGATATGCCACAGAAAACACAGTGCCGGGTGCTCGGAAACGGAATAGCATAAACTGGGAAGACATACGGACTGACTGTCTAACTAGAGCAGGCTAAAGTGACGGAGACACGGTCACGTGTGACACATGCCACACACAGTGAGGGGTGACGCAAGGAGAAGCAAGCCCCCATACAGTGGGGGGGAAATCGGCTTCCCCGTGACACCACCTCACCCCGAAGGTGTGAGTGGCAATCCCAGAGCAAGCAAACCCTAAAACCTAAACCCAATGTTACTTTATGTAAGAGTTCAACAAAGGGCCCATTGCGGCCAGCTTACAGCTAGCAAGATGCGGGTAAACTCTGCGCGAAGCTAATTGTGGCTAAGGTTAAAGCTAGTTGGTTGCAGTCGGTTGCGATGTGATCGTGCTCTCACTGAGTGGTGGCGGCGGTGTTCTCGAAGATGTCGAGGGGCATCCAGGCGACGAATTAACCAACCCCTGTGCGGTGCCAGAGCCAAAAATAGCCTGGCACCACCAGAGCGAATGCGTCGATGAGAAGGGGTTGGGGAGGTGGAAGGTGAAAAATGCGGTAAGGGGGCGCGATTGAGCGCATTGGTAATGGCTCGAAAGGAACGATGGTGAGGGGCGAAGTGGGCGTGGCAACATCACCACACACCACTAGATGGTGAACAGGTGGGGCGCAAGGCGAGGGCGAAGGGAGTGGAGGGACGAAGTCGAAGGAGTCAAAGCACTCGTTGTTGATGGCGAACGCGATGGACTCGAGTTTGGTGCTTGGCGCGTAAGCACCACCAAGCACCACCACACCACAACCAAAGGGGAGATGTTCTCGTCGAAGCGAGTCCAGGGCAGACCGAACCGCGGCCATACGCGCACGTTGGTGCAGCGAGGCCATGATCCCCGCGGCTGTAAAATCTGGAAGGCGCTTTGATAGGGTTTCGAGGCCTAAAGGTAATTTTTCGAAAAATTAACCAAATCAAGCGATGGAGAAGTCAAATTGGGCCAGTTTTCGACGGGGAACACGGTGGTCACGTCAAAAATGCCGTAAGGTAAGGCAGTTTTCCGGCAGCAGAGGCGCTGCTGGCCAGAGCGTTGAAGGACGCCAAAGGAAGTAGCCGGCCAAGGTGAAGGAATAAGAGGGAAAGAGGGAATTTTGGCCGAGGGAAAACGTAGGAAACCTTTCTCGTTGACGGTAGGCCCTACAAATTTTGGAAACCCCAGTGCATATGTACCCGACATGTACCGGGGACGTGTACCCAACGTGTACCCAGGGTGTACCCAGCGTGCACCCAGCGTGTACCCAGCGTGTACCCAACGTGTACGAAAACAGTAAAAAACGGGGTCTGGTACATGCTGGGTACACGTGTACTCTACCTTGTACCTACGTGTACTTGCTCGCGGCGCGGCATATGTACCCGGCATGTACCCACGGCGGAGTACATGCTGGGTGCATGCGTTCGTGTATGTACCTTTTGCCGCATGCGCATGTACCCGGTGTGTACGCATCTACGGGTACATGTGTACCGCATATGTACTCAGGTTACCGTTGGATGTTACCGTTGGATGTTACCGTTGGATGTTACCGTTGGGACACCCGGGGTACATGATGGGTACATATGTACTTGGGCCAGGTACATATGTACTTATTGATATAAACATGCCTGGTGCTTACGTACCCAACATGTACCCACGCATCAGGTACATGCCGGGTATGCGTGTACGCGGGTTAGGTACATATGTACGTATTAATACTAACATAATTGGTGCATATGTACCCCGCATGTTCAATTAAGTGAGGTACATGCCAAGTGCGCATGTACGCAGGCCAGGCACATATGTACTTATTGATATTACATGACTAGTGCACATATACCCTGCATGTACCTTTAATTGAGGTACATGCCGGGTACACATGTACGCAGGCCAGGTGCATATGTACCTATTGAGTTTAACATACACGGTACACATGTACCCCGCATGTACCTTTGATTGAGGTGCATCCTGGGTACGCATGTACGCAGGCCGGGGACATATGTACTTATTGATATTAACATCCATGGTGCATATGTACCCTGCATGTACCTGTTATTGAAGTACATGTCGGGTATACATGTACGCAGGCCAGGTACATATGCACTAGGCATGCACCAGATAATGCATTTGTATGCGTATTTATCGGGTACATATGTACCCAGTATGCACTACAAGGGAAAACATTGTGGGTGCACTTGCACCAGGCATGCACTTCAGCACAGCAGTAAGTAAAGCAAGCTTAGTTTATTTACATATCTATTTACAATGTTCTATTCTATTTTCTACTTCCCCTTTTCTTTTTCGCCGGCTGCTCCTCTGGCAGCTTGTCCGCGGCCCTCTTGCCCTTCGAAATGCGGGAGACGGCGGGAGCATCGTCGACGGCGGGAGCATCGTCGACGGCGGGAGCATCTTCACCGGCTTTCATGCCGATCATCTTGTCCCGATTCTTCTCGGCTTTTTTGACCCACTCCTTCGGGCCTCCAGAAAAATAAAAAGGAAGGTCCACGTCCTTTTTTTTCGTGGTTTCGTCCTCCACGAAGCGGTGGATACAAAATTGTTGGGGGACACAAATGTCCCCCACGGCCACCACGCCGTTGTGGAGCTCATTCACCACTTCAGGATCGGAGACCTTTGCCGTGACCCCCAGCTGCTCAGCAGTCTCCGTAGCTAAAGCCTGCATGGCTGAGGTCGCATGCGGGAGGAGGTCCGGGTCGAGCAAGGTCCAATGGGCCTCCAACACCTACGCGTAAAACAAACAGTTCAAAAGTCAGACATAGTACGCATGTACCGAGCCTGTACTGCAAAGTAACACGAAGGGGGTACAAGTGTACTGGGTATGTACCTTTAAGGACACCCACCCATCGGGGAGGCCACCCTCCACCACCGCCTCCAGATGCTTGACCTTGGTGCCTTTCTCGTTGTCAAGCACCATGGCCGTCACCAGGGGGGTGTGGAGGAGTGGGCCGTGCGGCTTGTCCTCGGAGTACCAAACGGTGTCGTCGATGTCAACACCACCCCCCTCCCACCGCTTCTCCTCGGCCTCCACCTCCCACCGTGCACCGCATGCCATCAGGCAGACGATGTCCCCTATCTCCAAGGGGACCAAATCCTGCTGGACATACGCATCTTTGGCTACTTGAGCTTCAGCTTGAGCTTCACCATCATCCTCCTCCTCCTCGCTCTCCTCGTCCGCCCCCTCAACCGCCGTCCCCTTCCCCTTCCCCTCCTCGACCCCCTTCTTCTTGCCTGAAGATCGGGCTGGGTCAACCTCCTCTTCCTCCTCCTCCTCCTCGTGCCCCTCCAGTAAGTCCCTCAATATGAGGGACTTCAGCTCTGCTCAAGACACAAAAGCAATCAGTTGGCAAGCGGGTTGAATGCTACCTCTGACAATAGGTATATACCGGGTACACGTGTACCTAGACTGTACTACTCGACAGAGGTAGCATATGCATAAGGCAAACAAAGAAGCAAAAAACAAGAAATGGGATGCAATACCTTTGGAGGGGTACTCGGGGAGGGGTTCCTTCCCCATCTCCTTCAGGGCCGCCACGATCTCGGGGTTGGTGGGCCCGTGCTTGCCCTCGCACTCCACCACCACCTTCCACGTGGAGAAGGGGTGGTGGGCGATTTGGCACCTCCACCGATTGGAGGGTTTGTTGCGGGTCCACCTCCCCCAACGCGTGCGCCTTTTGAGGGCGGACGTCATCTGGGTGAGCTTGGTGCCGTGCCCCCCCCCAATGAGAGCCGCGGTCAACGGCATTTTCTTCCGACATGCGTCGACGAACAGGGCCTTTGCGGAAAGCTGGGATTTTATGGGCTTCCAGGGGTCGAGCTTTCCAGTGCTAATGAGATCGCCTGCGAAAGAAAGATGCTTACTAGTTAATAAAACAACGCGGATGTACCTACCTCTGACTGCAGGTACACGCTGGGTACACAGCAGGCACACGCCGTACGCCCTCCGGTGTGTGTAGGGTGCACGTGGACTTAGAGCGCACAACCTTGCAAAGACACATAAGGTACACGCGCACCCACGCAGTACAAAAAAAAGGAAGGAAGTTGCTAATTAATTAGCCATTTCTTACCGAAGATGAGCCTGCGCGTTTCGCAGGCGGAGCCCAATTCCATCTCTTGAGCGCCGCTTAACACAGCCACGCCAAGTTCGGCCTTCTCGCCGCGCCTCACGTTCAACGTTTTTAAATTACTTTTTATTTTGGAGGTGTGGGCGATCGGCTCATCCCGATGCCCTTTTCGGGCGCCCTTCGCCACCTTCTTCCCCCGTTTTTTTCGAGGGGATTCCTCCTCGTCCTCCGTCTCCTCGTCCTCACTATCTGAAAAAACACGCCATTGCGGCGGCTTTGCTAAGGTACGTTTCGTACCTTTCCTTGGTGAATTTCTTTTGGTTGCCTTTGCACCAAGCCTTGAACTCGTGCTGATCCATGATTGCTTTGCTCTTTCCCATGTTTAGGCTGGCGCTGGTGCTGATTTTTACGGTGGTGTGCGTGGTATTGGATTTTAAGTTAACTTGGGTGGTAAGCGCCGCATCTCTTTCAAAATCCGTACTTGAAGCGTACACACGCACCACCCTCGCTGCGGACCGTGTCTTGGTCAACAGTTTCGTCGACACCTTCGTACCGAGTTCGTACCGCACGAAAAATTCGAGTCCGTACCGTTCGAAAAATCCGACGATAGCAGTCTGGAGCTGTCGTAGCCGAGTGGTGGGGATGACCTGTTGCCCGGTCTTCGGGCCGTGAGGCGGCGGTTCAAACTCGCCGTGGGGCTGATGCGACACGAGCCGAACGACGTGTAGTGATCGGGCGCCAATAGGAGCTAATGACGCTGGCGTCTTTAATTAAGGCCCTTCAGACGCCATACCCTTTTTCGATTTGCAGTCTGGAGTTTGTATGGGGCCCAGATTTTTCCTGCCTTTGATCCACAGGTGGGAAATCGTTTTTCGCGATCACGGTGACACTGACCCCGTCGAATTTCGTGCTTGTAAGTTTTTTGACACCCCTTCCTCATCAGGTATCTTTCGTCCCGTTCGATTCGCTATCGAGCGGTGCAGCTTTTCTCTGAAAATTTTCGCGGGTTGGGGATCGCAGGCACGCAGGTGACGTACG
Organism: Cymbomonas tetramitiformis; assembly: GCA_001247695.2. Taxonomy (NCBI): domain Eukaryota; kingdom Viridiplantae; phylum Chlorophyta; class Pyramimonadophyceae; order Pyramimonadales; family Pyramimonadaceae; genus Cymbomonas; species Cymbomonas tetramitiformis. Next base: position 4,478 of record LGRX02027534.1, on the reverse strand, counting down.
TATCGATCGCGATCGTCATCGATTATTCCACCCCACCGCTCTACTCGGGCGGTCATCCTAATTGAGGTACGATTTTCTCTCTCTGTTCCTTTTTTTTTTGTGCAACACGTTTGCCCATTTTTCGTGCAACTAAAATGTTTTTCGGGCTCGTCGTGCACTCGATTATTTTTTGCGCTCGTCGTGCGCTTTAAAATGAGGCCAACTTGTTTTTGGGGGGTTTGGTGACTTTTTTTGCGTTTTGGTGATTTTCGCTTGGGTACACATGCGCCTGGGTTGTACCTGAAGCTGTCGGGAAAAGTGTAAATTGTACTCGCATGCACTTGCATATACCAAACCTGAGTACATATGTTATTTCTGCACCCAACTTTGGCTTCATTCTTGTACTTGCTCGCGGCGGATTTTAGTAACGGGATGGTTCATGTATACCCTAATTGTACCCAACATCCGCCGCGAGCAAGTACACAATAGTACAAGAATGAAGTTTAAGTTGGGTGCAGAAATAACACATGTACCCAAAATTTACGTTCGGGTACATGCAGAGTACATCATTTGCGTACTGATAAGGTCCCTATGTACATGAAACGTACGGTGATAGTACATATGCGGTACACATGTAACCGTCTATGCGTACATGCCGGATACACGTGTACCTTTATCTTGTACCCAACGTGTACTTGCTCGCGGCGCGGCATGCGTACCCGGCATGTACCGGTCGCCGGGTACATGTTAGGTGCATGTGTCCGTGTATGTACCTTATGCCGCCTAATACATGTTCGGTACGTATGTACCCGCAATGTCTTCCCGTATGCAGATCCATGCGACATGGGCAGGAGCGTCGGGGACGCCCTCGGTATCTTCGCCCGGCCCCGGCGCATGCATGGCGACAACACGGTCGACAACGACCCGTTCACGACACCGACGATGTCGATGCAAGGTGCGTTCTTCCCTTCATAAAGTAATACGTGCATCCCGGGTACGCGTGCACCTCACCGTTCTTCAGTTGGTACATGGCCGGTGTGACGTCGGTACATACGTACCGGACACTTACGCATGAAGGTGAAACGAAATATGCCGGAAATTCATGCTTATGGTCACAATGTGCGCCGGAGGCCCTGCCAAAATTTTTATTTTGCGTGGGCGCGTCGTGTGGGAATGCCTTAGTGGGAGAATGTGTCCGCATTCACCGTACACGCTCGGTACACATGTACCCACGTCGTACCATTGTGATTATTACCGGGTGCATGTGTACCGATAATGTACCGACTGACTGTGCTTCGCAGGAACGTGCGTGGCGAGTGTCGTGTACCTCAACAATCCGACCTAAACCACTGGGTCGTGGCTGGGGGACCGCGTGCACGTGGCCGCCGCCTTCACGTGGACGCGGCTTTATTACAATCAACCACAACAAATAGCTCCGCATGGGAGTCCGAGTTTTGGGAGGGAGAACGTTCCGGGGACGTGGGATGCGATGTAGCGGAGAGATTATTTTATCGCCAAGGACGTGGTGATGATCGTGCATCTTCCGCGTGGCCTTGGCTGTCTGCCCTGCCGGAAAATCCTTCCATACATCTCACTGCCGGTGCTCCCGCACCGGAAGGCTCGGCGGTTGTCGAGGAAATAACCGACGCCGTATGCGGCACCATTACCGACGGCGATCCTTCAACTGGGGTGGATATTGGCATGGCATGGTGCGTTCTTACCCGTACATAAATCCCCGCTCGATCTCCATTTCCACGAATCCACGCAGGTTGATTGGGTTCGTTCTAGGCTCGTGCCATAATTATGGTGGATACCCACTAACCCTTTGGTACGTGTTGCGTACATGTGCACCCATGTGTGGTGCATCCACGGTGCATATGTACGGCACCTGGGAATCGTTGGGTGCATATGTACGGAGCAAAGACGCATGCAAGTGAAACAAAAGATGCCGGAAATCCCTTCTTATGGTTACCTTGTGCGCCGGAGGCCCTGCCAAAATTTTCATGTTCGCATACGAAAATTCATGTTGGCCCTGTCTTTCCATTGTACCGACATTGCTAGTATGGTCCTGTCAACGGGTACATGGACGGTACAAGTGCACTAGAGTTGTGGTACATCATTGGTACATGTGTACTGACGTACAGCTTCAACCTCCTTCCAAAACCCCTCCGCCTCATGTGCCACAGCCCGGTGGTTGACGACGAGACGGCGGCAGAGGCGGCGTTTGATAACGTACTTCGTAACACGATTGTGGAACATCGCCATGACATGGGTGAGTGGACGTGTGACTATTTGGATGACTATGCACGAGGATTTCCCGACCTCGACGTTAATCGTACCCAACACTTGAACGCGTTCTCCGCCGAAACAAAGTTCGCGGGCAAGTACTTCAGATGTGAGTCGACTGATGGCATAATACCGTTGCCGGACTTGATCGTGATGCAACAACAAGTCGCCGATTGGGTACGCCATTGCTTACTGACGGGCTTCCAAGGGGTTCCGGTTAATTGGAATGATGACGATGAAGCCAGATGGGTTCTTTGCAAGGCACCCCCTCCCGCCCCGCCGAGGTGAGATTTATTGCCCGTGCTGTCGAAGTAGTCTGCGGTGTGTTGCTAGTGCATATGTACCGGGCGTGCACGCGTTTTACAGTACTCATGCGGTGCACACGTACCAAGATCGCACTGATATCGCGTACTCGCAAGGTACACGCGCACCCAGTGAGTTGATAACTTGTGTTTGAAACTCGATCCTTGGCCACGCGGTGGTACCCATCCGCGTTGATGATCCCGCGCGCGTGGGTGCGAGGTGCTCGCAGAAGTACGCGGGACCGACCTCAGTTGATTCCTTGCAAATGCCTCAAATGCGATGGCAAGGAACTAGTGTCGTGGAGAACGTCGCTCCACCACGTCAACAAGTTCGGTCCGCGCATCACCTCGGCCGACGCCGTGATGGAGGACGGTGAAGCCGTGGCCAAGGAGACCCTGCGCACGGTCGACGCGGACGCCAAGGCGGACGTGGTGGCCGAAATGGAGGATGCCGACGACCCGCCGCCCCCCCCGCCGAGGTGAGATTTCTTGCCCGTGCCGTCGAAGTAGTCTACGGTGTGTTGTTGGTGCACGCGTACCGAACGTGCACGCATTTTACGGTTTTCACGCGGTGCACACGTACCAGGTTCGCACCGATATCGCGTACTCGCAGGGTACATGCGTTCCCGCCAGAGGGTAAGACATGTGTTTAAGATCCATCACGTGAGCGTGGGTGCAAGGTGCTCGCAGGGGAATACTCGCAGGCGTCTCAAGACAACAAGGCGCCGTGGAGGTCGGGGCACGACAAAGGGATTGGCGCAAAACGCCATGTCCGTGCCTCCGATGCAAAGGATGCGTGAAGGTAAGTGTATGGACGATGCGTAGGCACAAAAGGATTTACGGATACGGCAAGGTTAATATACACCCTCATCAGCATGATCATCGTGAGCATCTGCCTCTCCGTCCCCCCGATTTCGAAATGCCGGCGGATGGCGCCGGGCCTTCGGGAATCGCGAAGAATTACGAGGGAGAGGCACCCTTGCCGCCGATCCCTTTTGTACTCGCCGAGGGAGAGACGCCCGCCGTCGCCGTTGAAGATGCGCCGGCACCCGTGGGTGATGACCTCCCTTATCTACCCCCCGGCGCCAATTTTGTCGTGAAGGCGGCCCTCCTCGATGGCACGGTGGTCGATGAAAGGACATATGCATGGGGAGTTATGGTCGGCATCCTTAACAACATCGAGCACTCGAATCCCGCCTTATACCCGGGATGGATGCGAAATGGTTTCTACTACGATCTGGTAGCGGATGATGTTGAGATATCCCTTCATTACGGTTCGGAGATCTGGAACATTTCATTCCCCATCAATGAGTGCATGCTCGAAATTAGGGCACACCCGATTTTCGTGCCTACGCCGATTGTCGACACCTTTTTTGAGGCCCCCGTGGTTGAAGACGACAAGCTTGAGGACGACGTGCTTCAGGATGACGGCGGTCAGAGTGACATGGTGGGAGAGTTAATGCAAAAGCTTGCGGAAATGTGTCAGGTACGTGTTCACAAGCCATGATCCCTGGCGAGTAGTTCATGGTGGGTGCGCGTGCACCCGGTATGTACCCGTGATAGTACATCACGAGTACATATGACCCACTGAAGGGGTACATGCCACGTACATGCGTACCCCGCATGTGTATATATTGATGTTGACTTGTGTCCTAGGTCTTTGTTTTTGCAGGATGCCGCGGGAAACGAGGACACAACCGTACTTCTTGTCTTGGAGTTGATTGAGTGGAACCTGACGCACAACCTTACCCAAGCTTCCTTAACGGATTTGTTGACCATCCTTCGCGAGCGCCTTCCAAACTTATACCCCGGCGACACGCTCCCGAAAAGTTTCAACGCCGCGATTTCGCAATTCCAAGCGTTCGGGCTTCCGCATAAGATTGTGGACATATGCGTGAACGGCTGTTGCCG
>LGRX02027531.1:0-19455 GCA_001247695.2 Cymbomonas tetramitiformis | reverse complement strand
CCCCTGAGGACAACCATGCATACCGACCCCCCTACCCTGAGGACACGATCACCGGAGCCCCCCCTCCCCCCTCCGGACACGCAAATTATGCAGACTTCATTTCACTTTTATTATCGAAGTCGGAACTAACCGCAACCATGGGACATTCAAGGTTAATATATTTGTTGTGCGTAATAATCTTGATGGCGCTACATCCACATACGTCGATATGCATCTTTCCGCATGACGACGACGCGGGAGGGATGTGATACTTACACACGGGTACATACGTGTAATGCTCTACTCCGGCTTGCTGAAACACTTATTCGTGTAGACTTTACATACACACCAATTTTGGTTGAAATTGCTATAAAGTAATAGGATTGACATAATGCTTGATGCACATTTACGCTTACATATGCAAACAACAACTAAAAGCATTGGAGACATCATTTACAGACTCGCACCTATACGGCATGGAGGTTGTGTGTGTCTCGGGCGCTCGCCCACCAACCAACCAGTGCTTCATATGTATATATATATTCAATGCTTCATTACTTCATATCCAAATCAATGATAAGATATCTCAAAGACGGGTGGATCTCTATTGCGGTCGCGAAAATGCTGACTGCGCTGTTTGATAAAAGCACAGTGCAATTGGGTTACCATTCAAAAAAACAAGAACGGGCTTACTATGGGGAACAAGTAATTTGATGAGGCACTCACGTGAAGCCTTGGTAACAAGCTGCTTGGCGAAGTCCGCTTGCCCAACGTTGAGAAAAACCCGCCGCGTCGCCATGGTGGAAAATATAGCTCTAAGTTCTTCCTTATTTAATAGGACGTCGACGAATTAAAAAGAAAATGCCCGGTAAATACATTGGGGGTTTGGACCTCAAGCCGAAAGCCCCCCCTCCCCCCCTTTCTCGAACATAACGGCCCAAAGCCCCCCCACTTTAAGCCAAAACGATTGAAAAAGCCCTTAAGCCCCCCCCCCGCGGAGGGGCTTGCATTTTCTTCACGAATCATTATATAAATCCGCGCCAGCGCCCCGCGCCAGCGCCCCGCGCCGTGAGCTTGCGTGTGAGCTTCGATCATCAATGTGGTTACATGTTACCGGATTCTTTCGACCCTCCGGACAGGTTGAGGTTCTACTTGTAACGTCAAACATGTCCGCAGGGTGCCTCCGTAACACCCTCTCCCCCGCGGACGGAAAAGAGATGTCCCCCCACCCCCGAGGACGAAGAAGACAACGACCCTCCCCCCCCGCGCACAAATTTCCAATGCCTTCCACCCTCCCCATAGGACAATAAATGGAACAGCCCTGAGCCGGGTGTTCTGGAAGCCAGAATGCAGCTGACCCATGTACAACCAGCGCAACAGCAGGGCTTTGCAACCGACAAAACCCTCGAGGAATACCTGGCATCCGCTGGGCTAACGTTAATGGATGTCCCGTTTGACGGTGATTGCTGGCTTTCCGTGGTTGCTCCGTACATCACATGTGCGGATGGACGACCCTGTCACCAAGTGCAACGGAGCGGCGTGAAGTTCTGGACAGTCAAGCTGCGGGAGGCTTTAGTTGAGTATATTAACACAAACCCCACCTGGAGCGATGGATCTGGCCGCCGCCCGGAGTGGCTGAACGATTCCGAATTCATCAGTGATCTGCATACAGGGAAGGCGCACAGTGACGAGCATTCGTTCCTGGTCCTGGCGAGCATGGCCAAACGGGTTCTGCAGGTGTACCGGATATTCCCCACTCGAGAGGAAGTGTGGCGCCGGAAGTGGCCACCAGGCGTCAATCCCTTCAATCTCGTCATGCCCGACCGTGACAACGCGATATACGGCCAATATGCGCCCTTCAGTATGCAGTACTTCTGCCCGCCCCCTGAAGAACCACTGACGAGCAACGAACCCATCCGGATCCTGCACATGCTGGAGGTTCCGTTATACGACCCCAAGCTTCCGGCAGATGACCAGACATGGGTAACTTACCCTGGCCACTTCATGCGGATCCTCACGGAGGAAGCGACGGGAAAGGAAAAAGCTGAAATGGAGAGATTGAGCAAGGGAAAACGCGTGACGAGGTCCAATGGTGCGCCAGGGAAGAAATCGAAGAAGCAGTTCAAGCCGTCAGGGGCGACTATCTAATCAGGTACTGCTTTGGATCTCATCAACAATCGCTTTCTGCAATCGACATCTGCGTGATGGATTACAGCCGGTGGGTTAGGAGTGGCGTGCGCGTGTCCTTGTATACAAAACCTTACAAATCCTAATATACTGGTTGTTGTCATGTGCAGGCAAGAGGCGCTGCTGTTCAGAGTTGGAGTCGAGCAGCTCCCATCGCAGCGGTAGAGTGATGTTGCAAAGCAGCGTGGCAAACTCATCTAAGCAGTAGAGCAATGTCAGAAATAAGCAGTCTGCATCGATAGTAGCGAGTTGGAGTCGAGCAGCTCCCATCGCAGCGGTAGAGTGATGTTGCAAAGCAGCGTGGCAAACTCATCTAAGCAGTAGTAGAGCAATGTCAGAAATAAGCAGTCTGCATCGATAGTAGCGAGTGCGCTAGGGAAGGGCGTGGCGCAGCCCCCTAGATGTAAACTATACGTAAATGTAAATAAACAAGTATTGCGTTCCTTTGTAACCGCCTTTCCGCCTCGAGTGGCGGACCACCTGTTTGGAGAGCCTAGCGGGCGCCTTAGCCAATCTGACGTGATGGACATTGCATCGGAGTCCAAGGGCACCCGCACTAGTCTGCGATCACTCCTCCGTCGACGAGACGGAGCGCTCCCTGCAGGAGGAGGGCCATTGCTTCGGGCGGAGCATGACCGCCTCACCAAGGTGGCGAAGACAATAAACGCGGCAAGTGGCAATGTTACTTCGAGATGGCGTGTGACGAAGCTACCTACGTGGCCGGCCAGTATTGGGGCCATGCGCATGCCTGGGGAACTGTACGGCCCCGACGAGCAATTAGCGGAGAACCAGACCTCACATGGCAGCGCGGTACCAGAGAATATGTCGTTCGACCTAGAGGAGGTGCCTGACCTTCTTAAAGCAAGTGCCGATGGCTTCTCAGACGAGGAGGGACCTGACGACGCGGAGACCGCACTGCTACTGGGGCAGCTACGTCTGGAAAGTGATGCCACCGAGTATAACGAAAACATATTTGTCCAGGTACGTACGACAGCAACATTCTTGTGTGCTAAGTGTATTGCCAGCCCACAACGGGTGTATAAAGAACTAACAATGCGGTATGGGGTTCGTACGCACGGTTTGATAAAGCAGGCCTTCCATGCCCACCATTGCTGCGACCAGGCGTGGCCAACAGACTACGACATGTGGGACGAGCGCACAGCCACGGAGGCAGGTCTCATGGATGAACTCTTGCGCACGGCCGAGGAAGAGCAGGACGTGGACATGCCTGAGGAAGAAAATGTCGTGGACATGCCTCCGCCGGAGAACCTGCAATGGGACATCCGCCCAGGTGAACCGCTGTTTATTGACAATCCGGATAATGATATAACCGTTGGTGAGGCGGTCTACTACTTCATGCAGTTGCGAATGGACCAAGGCTGGTCACGGCCAGCTTTTGACAGATTTCTGAAGGTCCTGCTCATGCTGATGGGTGGGCCTACCCGATGTCGCTTGCCAAGCACCCTATATAAGATGCGGACTTACATGCAAGTAGAAGATCACATGGCATATGCGGTTCATGTATGCCCGCGGTGGTGCCGACATTTCCCCCGAGAGCCAGATCCGAGGAAATGGGACCCAATGGAGGAGTGCGGTGTGGTGCTGGAGAAAGACGAAGCGGGTATCGTTGTCAAGCGCTGCAAGGAAAGACGGTTTGAGGTTGTGAAAACCGCGGACGGGGAGAAGTTGCGCCCGAAGGAGTGGTTCTATTATTTCCCGATCGAGGATACCATCCGAAGATGGATGGAATGCCCAGAGTTTTGCAAGGCCCGTGCCCGCCGAGACGCGCGCTTACAGTGTGACTTCTGGACATCGGAACTGGCGAGAACCATAAACCGCCACGCGTCCGTTAAGGGCGCTCTCTTACAGGACGCTCCTAGGATCGAAACCCCCGTTGGAGGTGATCCTTATGTGGAATACGCCGAGCACCACGTGATGGTGATTTCCCCCGGGGCGGATGACTGTCAAGTGTTCAACTCAGATGTTGGGTGACCCCCCCCCACACCATCTTGCACACCCCATATATACACAAGCATGTCGTGCAACCAGCCGCCGCGGATGCAACTGGCTGAGCGCGTGCGCGGGGATGTGGAGTGCAGGTCTTACTCCATGGGTGTCGGGGTGGTCAAAAGCGAAGACCTTCATTACTCGGTACGTATGAAGATGGTGGATCTGGATGGTGGAGTGGCTACAGGTTAATCCAGGTATCCAGCGTAGCTTGTGGCTTGTGGCATTATTAGCTTATTATGGTGGCAGTAGCAAGCTTGCAAGGGGAGAGGGGAAGGAAAAGAGAGGGGAAGGGAAAGTGCGAGGAAGCGCGCCTCGTAAATGTGTGGCATCTCGGACTTTCACCGAGATCTCCAAACCAAGGGTTTGGCGCTCTGTTTTAGGTAACGCCACTTGCACTCTGCAGGAATCTGAAGCCAAATCCTATCGCCTATCTTTGAGGAATGGAAGGTGGAATGGGGGTGGCACGAATGCAGATGAGGCACCGTGACAAGTTTCACAAGTACCTATGGATGACAAAAGGGCCACGGCAGAAGATTGTTAATCCGTTGGTGGTATGGGGGCTCTTCGAAGACGAGATGCTCAGCCTGAGTAAGGGTCAGACGGTTGACGGAGCAGCTTTTGTGGTGCACGATGCGTTCCTCAAGAAATCTTACCAGCTGACCGTGATCCTGGGAATGGTGTATGCCGACTCCGTTATGCGGATAACGATGGGCAGGTTCATGGGAATTAGCAGTTACCGCGCCGATCCGTACAGTCTGTTTGAGGGAACTGTTGGTCCGGGGGGGCGAGGGATGTATTTCCGGGGCTATTTCAAGGAAGTGGAGCAGCAAGGATGGACCAACTCTAAAGGGTCAAAGAAGGTGTGGGCGGACGATGCCGATGCAATGATCACGAAGCAGATGCACGCTTCGATGGTGGCGAGCACAGAATCGGGCGCCAAACCAGCACACGCCACAGGGAGACACGGACGAGGTGCCTTGGAGCGCATTCCGTACTTTGACCCGATGCACGCATATGCCCACCCATTCGCACATTGTGTGTTCTACGGGAATGTAAAGAGGTGTCTCAAGCTCTGGTTTGGCAAGCTGAGCAACAACACGCACCCTAAGCTGGTTCTGCCGAAAGCGATTGTTGATGAGATCCAAAGCCGGGCAGCCCTCATCCAACCGCCTCACGACATAGGCCGCCCGTACCATTGCGTGGTGAAGTACTTGGGTGCGTACACGTTCAGTCTTCCCTGCTCATTATTTCAGAAAGAGGCTCAAACGCACTGATGATAGCAGCGTTTGGCGCTCTGTTTGAGCTAATGCCACGAACGAATTGCAACCTGACGAAAACTGTCGCCAAAAAGATAGGGTTGCCAAGTGTGCCTCCATCTTTTCTGCTTTTCGATGAGAAGCTTCCATCGAAAAGAAGAAAAGATGGAGGCACACTTGGCAACCCTATCTTTTTGGCGACAGTTTTTGTGAGGTTGCAATTCGTTCGTGGCATTAGCTCAAACAGAGCGCCAAACGTTGTGCTTATCTGAAATGACTCGCGACATGTGCAGGGTACGTGAGGGTGCGGCTGTGCCTGACCTATCCATGAACAAGCGCAATGGTGTTTGTCGTTATGGGGAGTGCGTGTGCTGTTGTGTTAGTTTGTGTAAATCGTACCCGGGGAGGGGTGTTGGGGGGCAGGTATGTGGACCATGGAGGATTTCCTGAATTTCGTGGTATACTACTCACCTTGGTGTTTGGCGATCTGCTGGTCCATTGGAACATGGTCATGGAGGCTGCCTGACAACACCTGCGGCGGGCGGTGTTGCATTACACGCGAGGGATGGTAACAGCAGATAGCCCCCTCACGGAGACGGAGGTACGGCGGGCGCGGGAGGTGGCAAAGGAGCATTTGTGGGAGCACGCCGCGATCATGGAAGATAAGGGCCCGGCGAAGATGCTTACATTCAACATGCGTCTGGCGGTGGTGCACCTGTTCCGGCAAGAATACTATCTAGGGGATGTGGGTGCGGCCATGGAGTTCTGGGTGGAACGAGGTATTCAGCGGGCGAAAGGAATCGTGAAAGACTCTCACGTCAAGAACAAGCCTGTGGAGGCCATCATGAATGGGACGTGCGAGAAGCTCGCGCTGGAGGCATATTTAAGCTTGCATCCATCAATGCGCTCCCTACCGGAGTTAGCCAACGAGCTTTACCCCGGCCAAGCAGCGGTCTCGGTTGGGCTTGTGGACCCAGCCGCGGAGGCTAAGACATCTCCTTGCTATTTCATGGGTACCGGCAGGCGCGTAGCTCACGACGCACCCGTCCTCGCAAGCTGCTTAGCACAACTGCAGCATTTGGTTGGCATGCTGCACCCCCGCCAGCAGGGCGCACAGCCATTATGCACGTGCGATATCATTGTGTACTTGAGGATGTCCCTGAATCTGGAAGAATTCACGTCGTCCTTGTACACGAGGGCGGAGAAGCGAGTCTCCTACCACGTTTCCATCTCGGACACTGGCTTCGGGAACATGCTCCCGACTGGGCTGGACTCCCTATCAGAATTCCCATATGCGAAGGTCCTTGCATACTACCTGGTGATAGACACCGAGAGCCAGCATATGGTGTGCCGTTTGGCCAGTTTGCGAGCGTACCGTCGGGTAGAAGATGCATATATGGAGAACCAAGGAATCACTGTGCTCGCCAGAAATGATTACGTAGAGCTGCTACTGCCATGCGCGCTCATCGGAACGAAGGCATTATTCGTTGAAACAAAGAATAAAGACACGGGCGACAACCTCTACCATGCGGTGCACCTGCTGCGTGAGATCCAAGGCATTCATTGATCCCCTTCCGCGCTTCGTTCAGGTAATAAGAATGTGAACTTTCCTGTGGTGTCGTACGTGCCATTTTCTCATAGGCTGCTCGAAAAATTCACAAGCGGCAAGGGGTGTAAGTTACTGAGAATCTGGGGTGGGATGCGCAGCTTCCAGGCCTTCTCTCAACTGCAACAGCGAGCAGTCCCCGACGTTCCCAACGGTGCTGCAGATCTATCTACGGCAGCAGAATCATTCGCCTGTCACTCTGCACGTGCATGTCACCAAGCCACGTGGGTTATACTAGATAGATAGATAGATAGATAGATAGATAGATAGTTAACTGGAAGCTGGATGGAATGGGTAGCATCCCATAGTAGTGTACGCGGTACCCAGCTGCTGACTGTTTGATTGAAGGGTTTTAGGGTTTAGGGTTTGGACCCTAAATATGGAACCAGTCACAATGTTACATTTGTAAATATCTGTGCGATGGGAAGCATTGTCCAGCCTACACGTGTCTTCTACTTAACAGCCAATTACGTGCATGCATGTGTATACAATCTTTAAATATCCAGCATATAGCTTTCTTACACGTGTGCATATCTCCTACATTCCAGCCAATCACGTGCTTACATTTGGATAAGATTCTCCAGTTTTCTTAAGTTATCCTTAAGCCATGTGGACAATATCCTCCTACCAAGAAGCTTCCACGTACTTACATTTTCTTAAGTTCTCTTAAGTATAATTCTTAAGTATACTGTCGGCCAATAGCTAACTGCCCCGATTTAAATATGCACAGTGTGGGTTTATATCGAAAACTTAAGAAAACTTAAGAAAAACTTAAGAAAACTTAAGAAAACTTAAGAAAACTTAAGAAAATACTTGCAGAAGTGCAAGCCCCCAGCCACCGTCGACATGTAAAATCCCGTATTCCATGTTCGGTCGACGTGTGGGATGCACACCACCGCATCCCACCACTCACTACGCCGCCCACTGCACGCACAACAGAGGGGAATGGGTCACCCCCCCCCAGCTGGGGGGTTGCACGTCATAGAGATATACGGCACCCCCATATCGGTGTTCCTGACCCCATGAGCACTTCAGGGCAACCCCATTGGGTTCACGCAACTCATATTTAACCTCATTTGCACACCTTCCTGGATTGCACCATATCTCTATGACGTGCCACATTTAATATAATAATAATAATAAAACATTTACGCTAGCAAAGGGGACAAAGTCCTGAGAGTGCGGTATCCCTGCAAAGCAGGCTAGTGAAAACACCAGGGGCTACTCCCTCTGCTATAGCGCGCCCACAAAGGGGCTCAACCCACTTTTCAGCAGGGTGACATCTAGAGAAAAAGCTAGGTGCAAAGCAAAAAACTCTAGAAGATGGAGAAGCAGCCATGGCCGGGTGAGTGGAGGGGTGGCTGAAATCTGAGCGGTGGGGAGGGAAGTCGAAGAATTAAGGGGGTATTTGGAGACGATGAGGAAGGGGGTCAGGGTGGGCGGGGAGAGGGGGTGGTGGGGGAGGGGAGGGGGGAGGGCCCCTCCCCTAGGGGACAGAGAGCCATATTCTATTGCAAGACTTTGAAAATTATTGCAGGAGGGTTTGAAGAAAGTCGTTTGATTTTTGCACAGCTTCTGTTTCTGTCATGGTCTCACTGCCCAGGATGTCAACTGTATGCGGGTCAGTGTTCAAGGTGGTGGTGGTGTTTAACAGAAACACGTCTCGCCTATTTTTGGTGTGTTGCCTACAGATTCTTGAAAGTTTTTTAAGGAGAGGTTTAATCTTGCCACGGGGAACACCTATCGTGTTGAGGACAGTACCAAAAAGAGGAGGGAGGTACCCCATGAGTGTAAGTACTTTGGGCCATTTCACGGTGCTTATGAAGGGCTTGGAAATTGCATTGGTGATTGTCGTGTCATGGTGACCGCCATAATAATGCTCAGCACCACTCTGATGATAGGGAGGGTCTTGAGTGGGCCATGGGCACAGCGAAGAAGGAAGTACGTTGTCCCTTTCGTTCAGAACCTCATTCCAAATATCAGGGCTGACTCCGGTGTATTCTAGCCTCTTCTCCGTGACTCTGGACTTAGGAAGGACATTGAGGAACCATCTAGCAATCTTTTTCTGTGTAGGCCTCCAGTCAAAGGCTGGTTGAGTATCGCTGGGTGCACTGTCTATAGCTATGATAACGACATCCGAAAAATCATCCTTATAGCATCCGCCACCTGGGAGAACGTAGGGGTCATCACCCGTCCAATAACCATGTGGGATAAATGGAATAGTGTTATGCGGGAATCTGAAAACAAGTTTAAAACCCTTATCAAACCATCTTTTTTGGTTTTTGGGAGACAGCGGAAGAATCCATGTTCCTGAAAATCCAGGGACGGTGTTGGCCGCTTTATGTCCCATTTCCAAGGTAGTCATAACCGCCGAAGATTTGCCCTTATCCTTCCCATCAAAGGGGGGATTTCCGTAAACGATTCTGCCAATGCCTGTTAACGGGTCCACGTAGGCATCCCAAGCGAGACCATCAAAGCCGATTTTCCCATGATGGCAGAAGGGCCTGAGGGCTTTTTCATTCTAGTGGTGGGTATGCATCTTCTCGAGTAAATTCTAGGGTGGGCATTTAGTGGGTTGGAGAAAAGTTCACAGCCGTTTTTGTCAAGGTTTCTGTCATCCACCAAAATATCTAAGAGGCTTCTTCTTATTGCGTAGCAGTTTTTAGGGTCTCCCGATTCAAACTTACATGCATTGAGTGCTTCATGAATATCGTGTGCCCTATTCGAGTATACACATTTCCAGAATTTTCCTCTACCTCCCCACCCCTAGCCGCGACTCACGCGTGCAGTCAAGGCAGTGGGCGACTAACCCATCTGCAACCCCCCCAGTGGCCCCCCCCTGCACGCACCCACCTCCACATAGAGTAGGGGCATATCGTACCTCAAGCCATCACCATTTCACTCACACTTGCTCCCACCAAGCCACCTCTGTAAGGCCCTGCTGCCCCCTGTCAGCCCCACTCGCCCGTACGACAGCTTATTAATCACCGCGATCTGTGATAATATTTTTAGCATTCCTCCAAGCCCCCAGCCACCGTCGACATGTAAAATCCCTTATTCCATGTTCGGTCGACGTGTGGGATGCACCCACCACCGCATTCATGGGGAACGAACAGAAACTGTACCCCTAGACCAGAAGCCCGAAAAAATGTGAGCCAGGCCGGGAATCGATCCCCGGACCTCTCGCATGCCGGGCGAGCGCTCTGCCGTTTGAGCTACTCAGGCTATTGATGGCGATTCAGGTGCGGTACAGAGTACTGAATCCCCACAGTGCCACGTAGGCGGCGAAGAGTGAAACACGAAGGATACAACTTTCCCCCAATCTGCCGTTGCGGTGCGCTCAAGGGGGCATCGCGCGGCTTTGTGCGGCGCGACTGTTGGGGGCGCGCGGCTTGTGCGGCGCGATTGTATCCTCCATGACACAACCTCACTCTGAAGTGTCTACGTGGCACAACCACAACCAGCTGCCGGCGTCACACCTGCGCAGTGGAAGCGTGGTAAGAGCCCATAACCTCATAGGGAAAACTGTACCGCTAGACCAGAAGCCCGAAAAAGGTGAGCCAGGCCGGGATCGAGCCCGTGACCTCTCGCATACCGGACGAGCGCTCTGCCGTTGAGCTACTCTGGCTATTGATGGCGATCCTGGTGCGGTACAGAGTACTGAGTCCCCACGGTGCCACGTAGGCGGCGAAGAGTGAAACACGAAGGATACAACTTTTCCCCCAATCTGCCGTTGCGGTGCGCTCTCTGTCGGGGCATCGCGCGGCTATGGGCGGCGCGACTGTTGGGGGCGCGCGGCTATGGGCGGCACGATTGTATCCTTCATGACACAACCTCACTCTGAAGTGTCTACGTGGCACAACCACAACCAGCTGCCGGCGTCACACCTGCGCAGTGGAAGCGTGGTGGGCCCATAACCTCATGGGGAAACAGAAACTGTACCGCTAGACCAGAAGCCCGAAAAAGGTGAGCCAGGCCGGGATCGAGCCCGTGACCTCTCGCATGCCGGGCGAGCGCTCTGCCGTTTGAGCTACTCAGGCTATTGATGGCGATTCTGGTGCGGTACAGAGTACTGAATCCCCACAGTGCCACGTAGGCGGCGAAGAGTGAAACACGAAGGATACAACTTTCCCCCAATCTGCCGTTGCGGTGCGCTCAAGGGGGCATCGCGCGGCTTTGTGCGGCGCGACTGTTGGGGGCGCGCGGCCTGTGCGGCGCGATTGTATCCTCCATGACGCATCCCACCACTCACTACGCCGCCCACTGCACGCACAACAGAGGGGAATGGGTCACCCCCCCCCAGCTGGGGGGTTGCACGTCATAGAGATATGGAGGTATCTTAAGGGTAGGGTGCCGGAAGGCTTCAAAACATTTTCTGGAATTAAAGTTGATAGCAAATCCCATATTTAATCGATAAATAAAATAATTACTTTCAAAAATTCCTAGAGGCGAAATTTGCAACATGACCCCCTATTTTTATTGGCTAGGGTCCAAGAATGGGGTGTCGACGTGGTATCAAAAAAATCTGAGGCGATTCGATCGAACCAATTTCGAGATCTATTTTTTGTAGAATAAAAACAAGCAGATTAAGTAATACAATTGCCATAAAAATTATATCTCGAAAATGATTCGATAGAATCGCCTCAGATTTTTTTGATACCACGTGGACACCCCATTCTTGGACCCTAGCCAATAAAAATAGGGGGTCATGTTGCAAAATTCTGCGCTATAATTTTCAACAGGTGGCATCTATACAATGTAATTTTAATTCTGCTAAGTATGGAAATTGTAATCAGTATTTTTTAATTCGTGGGAAGCTGGCACCCTACCCTTAATCTATTGCTTTTAGCTTCATGGATTATCATATGCTATATTGCCAATGCTAGAGCTCTATGCTTGAAGCTTCCTTATTTTGTCAAGCCAAAGGACAAAGTAATGGCACCGATGCTGCTTAGTATGCGCGGTAGTCCTTGCACGCACGCTAATGCAACCGTCCGCGCGAACACTACCGAGGTATGCAAATATCTCCCGACGCATTTCCATGACACTGTAGATATCAGCCCAGCGTTTGCTAGGATTTATTTGCCATATCGTGATAATTATTCAGCCTGACTCAAGACCAGGCTCGGACCACAGGCTCTGACCAATCGTCCGGCTGTTGTCCCTTGAGGCTGAAACAAGGTGCAAGCACAGTTGACGTGGTGTTTGTTTGTGTCAGCTCCCATCGTGTTACAGAAGCAGGGTTGGGATCTCAACGCATCCCCTTCGTCAGAAAGTATCTACAGGCGCGTACGACTTTCCTGATCCGCCAACGTTATTTTTCATTAGTCAGCGTTGTCATGACGTCCGTTAGGACGTTTCGCTGTTGATGCAAGAAGCAATTCAGTCTACACGAGTTATCCTTATGTTACACTTTTCGTCCCATACGTGTATGCATATGTCAACCTTCTACTGACAGTGGACTTCCTGATCTGCGTGTATGTCTCACATACTGTTGGTCTTTGCCGTAATCGCCTGCTGCTTCTCTTCCATATCCATTCTATATCTCTTCTGTATCCCCCGAACACTGCAAGGATATTCCATGGCTATAGTTGATGACCAAAACTCAAATGCAGCAGTTTTCTCTTATGTTGTCAAAGAGCATCTAAAGCCACACTCTGAAAATACCTGCATTTTGTGGATTGGTTTGCGTCGTCGCATGCGTGAGCCTTTGAATCAGCTGAAGTCGCCACTCTTTCATACTCCTCCTCGAAGGCGAGCTAAGCCTTAAATAGATAGAGGACCTCGGCTATAACACGCGTACTGCTCTGAGAGGATAAGCGCAACGCTGCAGGTCTGTGGCGAAGGTGTCAGAGCCTCAGGGCGCGCGGCGTCGGGCAACAGGTCAGTCGTCTTTTGCAGGGCTGGCTTCCATCTCCAGCGTAGGTGAAACCACGCTGGGCAAAGGTTCGAGAGGATGCAAAAGCGCAGTCACCCTGCACCAACAGTTGTTCCGAGGAAGCTTAGGAGTGGAAAATACGTCGAGTACTGCGCACCGTGTGCGCTGCAAAACTGCGTTGCATAAACGTCGTTCGCATAACAGACAACCAAATCAGTCACTGAGCCGCAAACAACAAATCCGCGTGGTCCTGCGCTGATCTCGAAAAGATAATTGTATACAGCGAAAAAAGCAAACTTGAGCACCATCTGTGCAGGATTACGTCCAGCATATTTTGTACCATTCCACCCTGAGGCACTGTGGCGGAGAGGCGGTGTATATGCCGCTGACTCGCTTCCCTCCCCGCGTGCCAGACCCTTGCACAGGGGTCCTCGCAGGATGAGCCGGTGAGCTCCACAGGAGAGCCTGCCCGCAAGCTGATCGTGTTCGAGTTCGACGGTGTCGTGGTGGACGTCCACGAGCACGTGCATCTTGCGGCCTTCAATAAGACCTTCAAGGTCGTGCCCGCTTTTCGTCTCTTCTGGCGACCCTCCTTTCTTAAACGCAAGAGCACATGTTTCCCGATCCTGCGTTGCTAGTCCGACCTGCCTGTGCTGTTTGGATGTGGCCTTCCCCTCCTCACGGCAGGGACTCTGGCCTGATGCAGGATCTCGGCCTGGACTGTGCGCACTGGTCCTCTCAGGTGTATCTGGACCTCGTATTGCAAGGAGGTGGCTCCGCCGAAGGTGGGAGGAACCTGCGCTCTATTTGCACGTCGGGTGCTGCACGCTGCTGCTTCTCGCGTCGACAGCTCCCGGCTTGGTGCACTTTGTCCTGCTGCTCCACACAGCCATCACAATGTCGACAGGGGCTGTGGCAAGCTCATGTAGGCCGGACGGCGGCAGGGGTTGGTGTGAGCTCGCATGGGAATGACGACGGCAGATATTGGTGCGAAATTGCGTTGGTGTGACGGTGTCCACGGGTGGGGCGAGTTCACACAGGCATGCTGACAAAGTTCTTTGGGAGTGTTGGTTGGCCGACGTTCCTTGCCACCAGTGATCAGGATGCCTTCGTAAAACGTATCGAAGGTATTCACGCCCTCTTCTCCTTGCTTACCCCGCTTAAACACTCCACCCGGCCCCCCTTGCATCACTCTTCCAAAGAAACCCAAACCTTATTTCCTTCTGCCATGGTTGGAGCATATGCTATGGTTGGGCGGTCCCTCCCCCCCGCCTGCTTCATATACCCTCGTGAGCACTTTGTTCCCTCAAGCCCACAGCCCACGCGCGATGCGCGTTCCTGCTGGAGCACTCTGACCCTGGCCGCCGTCTTAACATACCACTTTGCTGGAGCACTTCATCCCCCACTCCCATGCACCCCCCCTCCCCCCCTCCCCTTGCACCCTGACCGCCATCTCATTATACCACTTTACAACAGGAGCACTTCATCCCCACTCCCATGCCCCCTCCCCCTCCCCTTGCCCCTGACCGCCATCTCATTATGCCACCCTGCTGGAGCACTTTATCCACTCCCATCACAGGCCCCTTCCCCCCTCCCCTTGCACCCTGGAGCCGCCAAATCTCGTGCTCACCACCTGCTGGGCTGCCCATCCCCCACTCCCATCACAGCCTCCCCCTCCCCTTGCACCTGACCGCCATCTCGTATACCACCCTGCTGGGCATATCCCCATATCACCCCCCTTCCCCCCGTTGCACTCTGATTGCCCTCAGTGTACCACCCTGCTGGAGCATTCAACCCCCACACTCCCATGCCTCCCCCTTCCTCCCTTTACTCTGACCGCCACCTCAATGTACACCACCCTGCTGGAGCATTATCCCCCACTCCCATCTTGCCACCTTCCCTGTGCCCCCAGCATCTGACCACCGGCGGTCCAGCGATCATGCCACTGGAATGGGTTGCTTTACACTGGCCGAATTTGTGCAACTTGAAGGCCGCTCCAATGCCCGCAGCGGCTCCTCAATCGATGTCCTCCGCGGAAAGTAGCTTCAGGTATCCGAGCTCCACGGGTTCCTGCACCAGGTCAGTGGTGTCTTCAGTAGCGACCCTGCTCGCGCCGCCGCGTAGCAACGTCGCCACTTTGAGCGCCTTACCGCATGTCTCCTGGGCTGTCGCGTGTGCGCCATTGGGAGCGTTGCATAATTTCCCATCCTGCATGGCGGCCTTCTCCAGCTTGTAAGCCAACCGCATGCCGGAGTCAGTGTCCGCGGTATCGAAGTAGATGCCATATCGTCAGCTGGCAAAGGATGAGCAGGTGAAAGGGTAAGATGTGAGGCAACTAGGGTCAAATCGCGACAGGTGGCATTATCAATGAATCGCTCACGTAAACGCATCGTCCTCTCGTGGACGATGCTCTCAGTGTCGTGAGAAAGCGAAGTCCGTAAGAAACACGGAAGGATGCTGCTCAGCACCCGTGAGCCTCGAAATCATTGATCTCTAACGACACAGCACAAGCTGTGCACGTGTCTCACTGAACGGCCGCTTCTTGGCAGATTTATACTGCTGCTCAGAATGGGGACGCGTTGAGGCACTACGATCGGATCATGTGATCGGACGGCGGCAACAGCTTCGATGATTTACAGTGATTCACTCTTTCGATTGGCCGTCAGCAACCTTCCCAATTGGTTGTCAGGCTGATGCGATGCCAGCGGGGTGCTGAAACCTGATACCCTAAAACCCTACAACACCCCAATTCTAGCCAGGTTGTGCATGTGGACGACGTTTGGATCGAACGGCCATCACAGGGATTCTGCGCAATTGTCCATTGGATCGAACGGCCATCACACGGATTCTACGCAATTATCCATCGGATCGAAGTTAGCAATGGATGTGGGGCGCACTGGATGCAGCCTTGGCATATCGGCACCGCTCGGGTGTCGCGCATCTTACCGGGTGGGGATGGGAATTGAATCAGGGTTGAAGAACGCCGCGGTGCCAAAGCTACTCGAACAGAACGGTGTGCCAATGCAAGCAGGTAGGCCGTCCTCCTCTGAGTTGCGGCCAAGATGTGCGCGCATGCGAGAATTGCCTCCCCTCTGCACCGATTAGAGCTTGACCGGAGCCCAAGGGCAGCAGAAAGCCTCCGCATCCACCATTTTCCAATCGACATGACGCACCCCCGGTGCCGGGATCCTCCACAGCACAGATTGATGTCGCAATGGTATGGGGCTCGCGGGGAGCAAGGGAGATATCACCTGACCTTGACCTCGATGTTGGAGTGTGCACAGTCATCTCTCGTCAACCGGTTGTAGATGGTCATCTCTTGTCAACCGGTTGTAGATGGATTGCCAGTCTCTTGTCAACCGGTTGTAGATGGATTGCCAGTCAGCATATGGTTTGTAATAGTCCTTGTCTTCAAGTCACTGCTTCTTTTCCTGCGGTTCCGGTGTGGCGAATCAACCAGTGTCCGCTCCGATATGGTTTCTATGTGAACCACGGGGACTGTTGCCACAGGAGCTCAGGAGCTGCTGCAAGAGCTGGCAGATCTGCCCGAGTTCGTCGTGGTGAGATGCGCTACCACGGCGTTGCTATGCTGTTGCTGCAATGCGGGTCGCGCCACACACAGAGTGCACGAGTCGAAGCATCTGCTTGATGGTGACAGGATGACGCGCTCGTGCACAAGTCAGAGCATCTGCCTGATGGTGACAGGATGACGCGCTTGTGCACAAGTCAGAGCATCTGCTTGATGGTGACAGGATGACGCGCTTGTACCGTCAAGAGCATCACAAACGTGGGTGACAGAATGTGTGGCTCAGTGCCAGTCAGTATCAGTACTTGATGGTGACAGGATGATGCGGCGCCATGCTGCGTCAGGAGCATCCTGCAGTAGTAACAGGATGACGCACTTGTGCACAAGTCAGAACATCTGCTTGATGGTGACAGGATGACGCGTGTGCGCAAGTCAGAACATCTGCTTGATGGTGACAGGATGACGACGCGTGTGCACCGTCAGAGCATCGCTTGATGGTGACAGGATGGCGGCTCGTGCAAGTCAGGCATCTGCTTGATGGTGACAGGATGGCGCCAGGCATAAGTCAGACATCTCAAGCGATGGTGACAGGATGTGGCGGCTGGAGTACCTGGAGTCAGGCATCTGCCCAGTGGTGACAGGATGACGCGCTCGTGCACAAGTCAGAGCATCTCTGCTTGATGGTGACGGATAGCCAGCTCGTGCACAAGTCAGAGCATCTGCTTGATGGTGACAGGATGACGCGCTCGTGCACAAGTCAGAACGTCTGCTTGATGGTGACAGGATGACGCGCGTGTGCACAAGTCAGAGCAATATTTGACGGATTTGTGAAGACGCACTCATGCACAAATTAGACACATTGAGGTATTCATAGGGCTCTGATGAGAAGATTACCACACATGCTCCATGCCAGCGGTCATGATTGACGTGGGAATCCCGTGTCCGCCCTTTCATTGGCTGCTTGAGCAAGTTCGATGGCCGAGATCGACTGGGAGATATCTCCGGAGCATTCACTGACCGTCAGTCACGCGGTGCCTCCCTCATGTGAAATTCCTGAAAGGCTGTTCTATGAGATTGTGCAGGCGATGGTCACTGGAACGGCAAGCGACCCCGAAGACCGAATCGCCGAGTGATCCCCTGATAAGGCCGCACCCCCAGAGGTCCTTGGTAGTCGGTCGTCAACCTGTGCACCCTCGGCCAGCATCGTGGTGGTGGTGGGTTGTCAACCTGTGCCCCCTTGGCCAGTATTATGGTGGTGGTGGGTCGTCAGCCTGTCCCCCTCACGGCCAGCATCGTGGTGATGGTAGGTCGTCCAGCCTGTCCCCTCGGCCAGCATCTTGGTGGTGGTGGGTCCAAATGAGCTTCGGGGGCATGATGCATCGGTCGTAGGCTGGGTGGAAGTGCACCAAAGCGGTTTCCTTGGCAGAGGGCGTGAGACGCACGACACGCTGCATGCTCGTAGTACACAGCACAAAGCGACGCAAGCGGAGCACTAATCAAACCCGCAGATGCATTCAATCGCAGCCATCCATTGCTGCCAAAGACGGATGCTTACAGTGCAGTGCCACGCTACAGGGCCGTGCTTGGTAGCGCCGCGGAGGGCATCTTGCTTGTGAACCCGAGCCTCCTTTGTGACGACGAGGATGTTGTTGCGGACGCACCCTCGCGCACTACCTTGCAAAGGCGCTTCGCGGAGGTGGTGCAGGCGCGGAAAGCAGGTTTGAGCATCTGCTCTCTCGTCACTATGATATTCTTGGTGTGCCTTTGGTAGGCATGGAAGGAGTGCGCATTTGGTAGACATAGTGGGGTGCACCTTTGGTAGGCGTGTGGTCGATGCGCATTTGCCAGGCATAGGGAGGATGCACCCTTGGTTAGCATGGGGTCGGTGCACCTTTGGTAAGCATCGAGGAGGGGGCGTGCACCTCTCATAAGCATGTGGGGGGGTGAACGGTCTGCTCTTCAAACAGACGCACCAAGCGCATCGGCATATTCATGCAATCGGTGCGATGGTTGCAATACCGTCCCATCGCTTGAGCCACGCCACCGGGCAAGAGGGTGAGATGCAGTTGCTGACGTCAGCCCTGCCCAGGCTGTTCCGCATGGAAACTGAGTTGTATGAGCTGCCAGGTCTGGTATGTCAAAGCTTGAGGTGGCTTTGGGGGGCAATATGCGTGCACAGAGTGGGCGTCTGCAGCAGCAGGAGGCTTACCATCTGGGGTGCGTGACTTCGTTGAGGCACCCCCGTCCCAGACGGCCCTTCGCACAGCAAAGTATCTAGGTTACAGCATGCTCAGGCGGCAGTAATTACACGCATGCCAACTTGGGCTGCCTGGATGACCGATCTTCACACCATCTCCGAAGTGATGTCGCTCACTGTGAGCTGCGCGAGCTTCCGATGAAGTGACATGCATCGAGGCTTCTCCACGTTGGTCGACGCCGCGGCGCATCAATTCTGTTTCAAGCTGGTCCACTTGCGCCGGGAACTATCAGTATGGCATTCTTGTTGCTGTTGTTGTAGGCGTCCTTGGCCGATTCTGGTGGCAGGTCCCACTTTTCAAACTGCGTTCCAGTTTTATATCGGTCACCGTTGAACACATGGGATGTCGGCCGCTTCATGGCTGTGCGAATAGGTCAGAGCTCCCTGGCCCTCGTGATGTCATCCGAGCATGCGGCGGGGTGCAGGTTGTCATGGACAGCACCCTTCTCGGTACCACCTCACAGCGGTCGCAGATCTCGGCCAGCATGCTCTCCGCGGTGAACCCCCCTGTCTTCGCATGGCCGGGATAGATTGAAGCTTCAACGAGCGTGCTTCTTGTAGTAGACCCTCCTGTCTGCGCATGACAGTGATGGAGTGGTGATCTTATTAAGGCAACCCCGAGCGTCACAGTATGCTGCCGTCGCCATATCCTAGCAACACCCTGTCCCCTAGCATCACCGTAACCTAGTATCGTGGCGACTGCGCATGAAATTTTCGTCGGCAGGATGACAAAGAACCACTCAGCCATGGCATTTC
>LGRX02027530.1:0-29968 GCA_001247695.2 Cymbomonas tetramitiformis | reverse complement strand
TGCACGCGGTCGCAGCCTGAAATTTTCAGGAGTGGTTGCGCTCCACTGGACGTGGTATGCGCTGCTGGCCACTGCACGAGGCCGGCATGGGAAGGGGAAGGCTGTTCTGACCACTGCACGCGATCTGACCACTGCACGCGGTCGCAGCCTGAAATTTTCAGGAGTGGTTGCGCTCCACTGGACGTGGTATGCGCTGCTGGCCACTGCACGAGGCCGGCATGGGAAGGGGAAGGCTGTTCTGACCACTGCACGCGATCTGACCACTGCACGCGGTCGCAGCCTGAAATTTTCAGGAGTGGTTGCGCTCCACTGGACGTGGTACGCGCTGCTGGCCACTGCACGAGGCTGGCATGGGAGGGGAAAAGGTTGAATTCAGGGTGGACGGGTTGTGAAGCGAGACGCGTGTGACCATTCTGCTGCCGCGCGTCGCAGGGTGGTGTGTGCGCTCCCGGCGAATCAAGCGTCTGAGTTGAAGCGCGCGTTTCAGGCGATGCGCGCATTTCAGGCGAACGCGTCCTTTCGGGCGAACGCGCCTTTTCGGGCGCAGGGCGGGACGCGCATTGCTGGCGACACAGGTGTTTCGGGCAGATGCGCATTGCAGCGAAACGCGCGCTTCGGGCGAGGTGTGGAATTCAGGTGATACGGGGCGGAACAAGCGGTGCGCGCGTCTCGGGTGATACACGTGTTTTAGGAAACAGGCGCATTGCAGCAAATCGAGCATTTCAGGCGATGCGCACATTTCGCGCGAAGCGCTCCTTTCGGGCGAACACGCCTTTCAGGCGACACGCGCCATCCTGGTGATGCGCGCCATTCTGGGCGAAACGCGCCTTTCAGCTGGTGTGCGTCGTTCAGGCGAGTCGAGCGTTTCGGGCGATACGCGTGTTTCAGGCGACAGGCGCATTGCAGCGAATCAAGCGTTTCAGGCGATGCGCACATTTCGCGCGAAGCGCTCCTTTCAGGCGAACATGCCTTTCAGGCGACACGCGCCATCCTGGTGATGCGCGCCCTATTGGTGATGTGCGCCGTCTGGGCGAAACGCGCCTTTCAGCCGGTGTGCGTCGTTCAGGCGGTGCGCGCCATTCAGGCGAGTCGAGCGTTTCGGGTGATACACGTGTTTCAGGCGCCAGGCGCATTGCAGCGAAGCGAGCATTTCAGGCGACGCGCCAATTTCGTGCGACGTGCGCCTTTCGGGCGATCATGCCTTTCAGGCGACACGCGCCGTCCTGGTGATGCGCGCCATTCTGATGATGTGCGCCGTCTGGGCGAAACGCGCCTTTCAGCCGGTGTGCGTCGTTCAGGCGAGTCGAGCGTTTCGGGCGATACACGTGCTTCAGGCGCCAGGCGCATTGCAGCGAATCGAGCATTTCAGGCGGCACACGCGTTTCATCGATATGCGCGTTTCAGGCAAACGCGCCTTTCAGGGCGGAACGCGCATTTCAGGGCGAACGGGGCGGAACGCGCCTTTCAGGGCAGAACGCGCCTTTGTCAGGCCTTTCATGTGAGGGCAGGAGTCAGGAGTCAGGAGTCAGGGAAGTGGAGACAGGGGGTATAAGATTGATCGGTCTGGTGGTGATCGGGGGGGTGAAGTATTGAGCAGGGAAGAGCGCGCTTGCGGAGTCGGCGAGTCACTGCTGCCGGTGGACTGCGAGCTTGAGGGTGACGTGCGTTTGCTGTGGGTCGATACCCACCAGTGAAGTTGGTTTTGTGGACCTGCGCACCAAGCCATACAGAGCCTTCATGTCATGCAGACCTGCACACACACCGACCTGCGCACACAAACACACACACACACACACGGCACGCACACACACACACACACACACACCTGACGCACACACACGCACACACACACACAGACCTGCACACACACACACACACACAGACCTGCACACACACCGACCTACACAGACCTTCATTCAAACCTGCACACCGAGCCATTCAGAGAGAGACTCTGTATGGCTGGAAGGGCCGAAAGCAGGTGTCGCAGTTGGCATGGCACTTGAAAGGTCGCAGAGCTGCGCAACGCTGGCGTCTCAGGCGCCATGGCTGCGAAGCACTGCACCTGTGCTGATGAGCCACAACAGAAGCACACTCAACAAAAGCTGCTGACCCAATTTGCTACAAAGTTTGAAAACCCATGTCAGGCATGCACAAGCTGGCCTGAAGTGCACTGAGCCTCTGGCTGCCGTGTCACTCCGCGCGCGAGCCTGGTGCCATCACATAGGAGTTCACACACAAGTGAAAACAAAGGAGATCCGAGAAATATTTCAAAACCAACGAAGAGGTTCGGCACCCTGTTAGGTGATACCGTTCCAGCAGAACAAAACAACACTTTGCAATTGGGCATTCACTCCAGGCCCGAGCTGGCGCGTCGCCAACCATGAATTCCCACAACCTGTCAGACAGGCTCGTCGGGGAATTCACCGCTGCCAACGCCCACAAGGGTCGAATTCACAAATACAAACACAATGAAAACTGAAGGGAAAAACATCCGGCTGCAATGCTGTCAAAAGGTCGCAGTCAGGTGTTTGGACTCGAGCTGGCGCGCCGTAAGCCGTGAATTCCCACAACCTGTCACACAGGTCCGTTCGGGGAATTCAACGTTGCCACAGCCTGCGCAGGTCGAATTCACAAAGGTTAACATCATACAAACTGAGGGAAAAACATGGGTGTGGCTACAACCTCGTCAAACAGCGACAGTCAGGTGTCACGGCTCGAGTTGGCGCGGCTACGGTTGTGCATTCCCAAACGCCGGTCATATATGCCGGTTTGAGCATATTCGGCAAGCAAGCCCTGCGAGGTTCGAATTCGCATAGCAAATGGTGCAAAATATGGTACAAAAAGGCCGGGCGCATCGTGCACACACGTGAATACCGCTGAGAGTGACTGTGACGGCTCGCCGTCGCGGTTGTGAATTTATGACAACCGCAGCTTCGGGCTATCTCGCCGCTAGGCACTCAACGGGGAAAATGCCCCTCTGTGGGAATTCACGAGCGTGTCCTGAATTCGCGAACGTTTTCGGACAGCTGCGGATCTCCACCGCTGCGGAACAGCGATACGCGTGTCTATTGCTGTGCTACGTACAACATGTCAGGCGGCAACGCGCTTCTGCCACGCCGGCTCGTAGATTCGCAAAACGGGCGCGGGTCTAACTTGCACTCGCAGACTGTAGATTCAGGCTCAGATGGAAGCATGAAAAGCAGGAAGGCAAACGAGCAACGCAGGGGGCAATTCACAGATAAAACAAGCACAACGGCGCGACTTCGCACATACATCAGAGTGGCGTGCCGGCACTCTGGGGATCCGAACCAGACTCTTACAAACTGCTAGTGACAAAGCTCTCATGTGGATTCGAAGTATATGCATGCAAATATCACATTTAATACTAGGCCACAAGAGGCAAATATCACTATACCGCAGAATGGTTTTGAAAGGTTCGGATCTCACTTTTCGAAAGCAGAGCTAGCTAAATACTCAAGCGAGCATAGTGAAAGTCCGTGAATGCCATTGTCGTTTCGGATGCCCTGTGACCATTGGTTCCCAGTGACAGCGGCGTTTGGTGTCAACGCGCGCTTGCGTTTGCCCTGTCATGCATTGCCGAGACGTCATGTGTGGTCGTGTCGTGATGTCACTTCGCGTGATGTCGTGCTTGACGCTCTGCGGTGCTCTCGGATCGGCACGGGCTGGTCGCGGCGACGTCGATGTAGCGCCTGGCGAGGCGTTGTGCATGATTCAAACTGGGAGGGAGATCTGAGCTGGAGGGTGAACGTGATATGCTCCGGGCGCTCGAGCGGACAATGAACTGGGGTAGGACCATGACTAAAGGGGGGAACGACAATTACTGAAAAAAAGGGGGTCATGGTTGGGGCGTTTGCTGTCGGCTGAGACGGGCGCGATGGGGGCAAAAGCGGTGGGGTCTGACATGGGCTGCGGTAGCGTGACTAAATATGGGGGTTGTGACAGGCCTTTCAGGGGTGCCCGAGAGACCTCTTCTGAGCGTGTTCATAGTTGTGACACTCCAACATCATCGAAAATTGTTGCTAGCTTTCGCGCTCTAGCGCGAGTACGCGGTCTCTGAGGCGTATCCATTATAAAAATGACGGTGAGATGGGAACGTGGGCTTGTGGTGCGACAGTAGGGAGGAATCCCGCAGCGGCCAATCCCTGCAGGAGTCTCCGCGAAAAATAACATAATCAAGCAGGTCATGAGCCGAGTGGCTAATAGTGGGAGCGACCCACAAAACGCGGAGTGTCCTGCCCGCTGATCAAACGGAACATTAAGCATAACCGTACCCAGCGACGATACTGCTGCCAAATAAATGTCAAAACTGATCTCCACTTCAAAAAGAGGCCATAGTGCGAAGAGAAAACCACTGCCTAAGGGGGCGCCCACCCCATCTCTCTGTCAAAACTTAGCCAATCATGGCAACTACTGGAATATCCCGGTTCAAGATATCAGACAGTCAGTGAACCAATATAGATAAACTGTATAAGAAATAAACCCTAAGCTAGATATACCCGGAACGGTCACGGAGTCGGAACGGTCTAGAGTCTAGCTACCTGTGACACTCGGTGTGTCACAGCACGGGCTTACGGATCAGTCACAGGTCCAGTGTTGGCTACCTAGGAATCTGTCATAGGGGCCTGCACCGGGACTCCCGGTCAGGGCTGCCTATACAGATTTCAGCACACCACCCCAGCACTGTGGGTGGTGACTGACAGGTAAGTCAGAGAAGTTAAGATAAGTTAGGGTAGGAGCCAGGGTGACAAACCTAACTGCTAATTCAACTGTGCCATTCTGATACACAAATTGAAACCCTCTAGCCGGCACAAGAGCATAAACATACAGGCACTTAGGTCCTGCTAAACTACTGAAAAGCACTGTGGCAGCAAACCAGATTGAAGAAAGTAGAAGTCAAAGTAAAGCATAAACCAAATTGAAGACCATGTTGAGGTCAAAGCACATCTCAGTACACCACCAGAAAGTGGTGCACTGCCAGAGCCAGAAGTAAAGCTACTCGGGGTCAAAGTCCAGAGGAGCACCGTCACCACAATGTCCACGGTAGTAGCTTGCAGCACTGCTCTCCAGTGGGTCAGGCGGCCGGTGAACCACCGTCGCAGCACCCAGGGAGTGCAGTACTGCATCCAGAGTGACGGGGTCCAGCTCGGATATACCGGGGTAGATGCATAAGTCTCCCCTGCACAGCACAGGCTGCGGTGCAGCCCGACCCGATACCTGCACAGAGTCGATGTCATTGGCCGCCGTGTAGGCGGCTGCCCCCACACCCATGATCGAGATGAAAAGAACGAGGGAGACAAAGTAAGGAAACCCCCACGGGCCCGCGTGTGCGGGGAAGCCCCATGGCGGCTTGCCACATCCGTAGGTGCGGGAAGCACCGCCAGACTCAGGCACGTGGGCTGCGGGCTCTGACGCATGATTGGCCGAGATGGCCGAAGCCCGCGGCTTGACGGCGAAGCTGCCGTCTGCAAAATCCTCGTAGTCGTCGGTGTCGTAGCCGGTCAAGTCAACCGGCGCAACCGCGGCATGGTTGGCAGTTCCCACAACCCCTGCGAATTCACCGCCGGACTTCTCCGTGGTGGTCACCCGCGTCGATTGAAGGGACACGGGCGGGCCGTAGCCGTAGAGCTCCAGGAGCTCTTGCTCATCCTCCAAGACAGGCATAGCAGGGGCCGGCACGGCGGATGCCGATGCCGCCGCACCACCTGCCGGAACCTGCTCCTCTGGCGTGATACCTGCGCTTGCAGCGTCACACACCAGAGCCGAAGCCTGCGTCGCAATGCCCGCAGGCGGCGGGAAAGAGGCGTGAGTGTAATGTACCTTAGGCTCTACCGCCGCGTTGACCTCCGCCGCGAGGTCGTCCAGCCGCTGCAGGATGTCGTCACCGGACGTCTCCGCCACCGGTGTCACCGCGTCAATGGAGAAGCCGTAGGCCGACACGTCGATGCCTCCCACAACGCCCCCGCACAGCACCGCTGGCGGACCGTACACCGTCGCCGCGCGGGCAAAGGCCTCAGCTCCATCATCCGCCGCCTCCTGAAAGACAGCACACATGGCGAGGGCATGCACGCCCTCCGCATCCTCGTCGTCGATGGGGATACAGAAAGCCGCGGCCGAGGTGGGGGAATGTTGGCGACCGCCAAGCGGGCAGTCGCGGTAGAAATGATAAAGGTCCTTACCAGTCTTCTTGCAGCGGGTACACAGCGGCTTAGCCCGCTGCTCGTCACGATCGTAGCCCACCGCCGGTGGGGATTGGACCCCCATGCGGAAGCCCCGCGGTGACTGCCCGCGCTGCTGCTGCCGGCGCTGCCCGTGCTGCCGTTGCGGCGGATCCCGCTGCTGCTGCACCACCGGCGGAGCCGCCCCGCACTGCCGCCGCACCAGCTCGGTCAACTCCTTGATCTTGTCCAATAGTACCTGGTGCTCGCTGCTGGTGAGCAGAGCCGACGCGCCACCACCTGCGGGCTTGGCCACGACGGCCTTCCCAACGTCCGTCTGCGCCCACGCCTGATAAATCTCTACAACCAGAGAGCGCAGAGCACCGAGGGAAACCGCCGCGAGATCGGCCACCATGGGGTAACGCACCTTGACCGCGGCGTAGAACACCGGGTCAAGCCGGCTGTAGAGGCTGAGCTTCCTGGTGGCCTCGGTGGGGGTCCAGTCGGCGGCCTTGTTATCCCGCACCAAACGTTGTTCCCGAGCCAAAATCGGCTGCGGGTCAACGTTTGCGGGATAACTAAGCGCGGCATGCTCCTGCTGGAAGGACTCCCGCAACGCCACTGGTACGCTGCGCTTCACGATGTCCACCAGCGCACGCCGTCCATCTCGGTCGGCAGACGCGTCCGTACCCGTAAGCCAGACGTGGGCGTTGCTGTGCTTCTCGATGATAAGCCCAAGCACGTCGTACAGCAGGGCGTTCACCTTGCCCACCACCAGAGCCTGGGGTTCGTCAAGGTCGAACGAGACGAGGTCCAGCCCAGCGGACTCAAACTCCGTACGTAGCTGAACCACCACATCGGAGAGGAGACCCGCGTCAGAAGTGCCGCTGAAGTAATGCTTCTTGTCGCCAAGGATATCCTCGCGGATACCCTTGGCCCATGTCCGATGGAGCCGCCCCCTGTAGACCTCGTCCACAAGCTTGGACTGCTCCTGCAGATACTTCCTCGTTGCAACATCGGCGTCGGTGTTGGAAGTAGGGTCGGGGTTCGTAATAGCCGGTGATCTAGCCGTCGGCGTGTTGCGAACCGCGTCAGTGAGCCTCAGCGAGGCGTCGATGTCGGAGTCCCTCGTGAGGGACCGTTTTGCTCTAGTGGATACACCCATAACTCTGAAAGCCCGACGGGAGGTGGTACGCCGGGGCGCGTTCGGGTAATGTCGTGGGGAAGATGCGACGCCACAGTTACGGAAGGAGCGGTAGAGCCATGCGAGCGAGGGGCACTGGAAGACGTTGTCGAGGTCGAAGGTGCTCGAGCCACCAGCCCAAAAATCGGCAGCAAGCGGGATCAGGGCAAGCGTAATACCGTAAATGAACATTGCGTCGACTAGGTCCGGTCCAGGTCGAACCCCCATAGCTGCGGCTCAAAGACGCTCACCGCAAACAGCTCATCTCAAAATTCCCGTGATTCCCCAAACGCGCCGTCGCGCACCACCTCTCCAAGCGGCTGCTTTAGCCAATCATGGCCAAACTAGTAGTGGAATATAGCGTGGAATGGGTCCACGACCTACTGGAATATCCCGGTTCAAGATATCAGACAGTCTGTGAACCAATATAGATAAACTGTATAAGAAATAAACCCTAAGCTAGATATACCCGGAACGGTCACGGAGTCGGAACGGTCTAGAGTCTAGCTACCTGTGACACTCGGTGTGTCACAGCACGGGCTTACGGATCAGTCACAGGTCCAGTGTTGGCTACCTAGGAATCTGTCATAGGGGCCTGCACCGGGACTCCCGGTCAGGGCTGCCTATACAGATTTCAGCAGCAACAGCTAGGCGCCGTGCCATCGGAATTACCGGGAAAGTGGTGACGCCTATAACCTGCGAGAACAGGTGTTCCGCTCGGTGAAAACGAACAGGCTAAGCTCCATAAACAGTCCGGCCGAGTGCTTTTATCATGCATCTCGGAAACCCGGATAATATGAAATAATGACTGGCAGTACAGTACTACTGTACTGTCATCCTAGCTACTAGCGGAGTCACGGTTCCGATCAGAGACAGGTCAGGCTAGGGGCTATCAGAGCCCATAATAATAACCCTGAACCTAAAGTCCAGCAAATGGTGTCCGCGATGTCGATGTGTTCACCGTCTGCTGCCGGCGACGTTCATTGCGGTCACTGTGTCGCTGTGTCTCACGCGATAGACGCAGTCGTGATATGCAGTCAGCATGTGACTTAGCGAAGTTCCCAGCGCCCGTACCCTGCCCTGTCCCTAATGATAATATTTCGTGTCTTGTCATACGCGATACGGCTCATTGCATCTTCGATGATCCCGATTCAGCGATTGGCCAATTTCCTTATATTTAATATTTAATTATATTAAATTAGAGCCGTTCGGGTTCCGAAGCGAACACTACTTGTATAGTGAATAGTCCGAATAGAATCGTTTTCAAGTCGAAGTGACCACTCGACTGGCGCTGGCGAGACGTTTGGACATTATTATGAACTTTCCTTTCAACGTCAACAGTGATGTCTGATGCGTAATATCTCTTTGTATATTTCGTAGCTAACCAGCACAAGCGTTCATATCCCATCTGAGGAAAGGGTGCGAACGTCTTCCACTTGGAAGAATTCTGAACCCGTTGGCACAAGCTCCTCCGACTTCCTCAGCGAACGCTTAAAGTGCTCAAGACATCAGTGAGTAAAATGGCAACACTGAACCCAGTCGAAGCTGCACATGCTTTCTTCGAGGAGGAGACGCCCGTAGGTGTTATGAACAAGATACGCGAGTTGCGCGAGGCCTGTGGGGTGGACGAAACCGGATTGAAGTCCTACGAGGGTATCAAGTCTAAAACTCAGCACCACCACCGATGCAAGCAGGTAACATCTCTCTCTCTCTTGTTTGAGAAAGGACATACTTGAAAAACTATAGTGGAACGGTCCCTGTTTGCATTTACACAACACTGTTACTGTATGCGATACTGATGCTGTTAAAGCGTTGCCCACAAACAGCTGTGGGATATTCTGGACAAGAAGCGTGCTTCGAGCGAAGCCTATACCTCAAAGGTGCTTGCAGAATCTTCGTCCTAATTGTTGTTTTCACCTTATGAGTTTTGGAGTTTCTTGACTCCGCGGAACGCGGACGAAGAGTATTGTCCGACTCGAGTTGCGTTCTCCCGGAAAGTTTTCACGTATAAATCTGAACCAGGTAGTGTGAAGATCATTTGGACAATTTAAATTTGTAAGAGTGTGAAACTCGGGAAACAAGCACTGCACGCAAATAAAATGTTCTGACGTTGTCTTCTCTTTGAAGTTTAAGAGCTCTCCTGCAAATCAGGAAAAGTCCCACGAGAGATGAATATTGTGCAGTGTGCTAAGGTTCCTCTGCTTGCCACACGCAGGTTTGCGAGGAAACCAATGTGTTAGTGGTTGGTGCAGGCCCCGCTGGTTTGAGGGTTGCGATCGATCTGCTTTTGATGGGGGCGAACGTAGTTGTGGTGGAGAAACGTCCCTATCTAACGCGCAATAATGTTTTGCACTTGTGGCAGTCTACCGTTTCAGAGGTACGTAGTTCCTCAGCATGACCGTGGGTTCAAAGCGTGGCGAACACGGTTTTTGCTGTGAATTTATCAAGTGGTAAACAGAGGCACGCACAGAGTGTCCGTCAACCTTGCTCCTCTGCCCTTCTCTTTACAGTCTCCATATAACTCTTCCAGCAGCCCTGTCAGGGCTTTCCCAGAGTATGTCTTGCACTGAGCGATACGCCGCCGCTCCTTGCCTCCTATCCTGACTGGTTGCGCTACGCTTGGAAACAGGGGATTGAACTTGGCCTTAAGTTTTT
This sequence comes from Cymbomonas tetramitiformis, assembly GCA_001247695.2. Taxonomy (NCBI): domain Eukaryota; kingdom Viridiplantae; phylum Chlorophyta; class Pyramimonadophyceae; order Pyramimonadales; family Pyramimonadaceae; genus Cymbomonas; species Cymbomonas tetramitiformis. The sequence continues at coordinate 19,954 of LGRX02027530.1, read as the reverse complement.
CTATAAAAAGTTTTGTGCCGGCGGGATGGACCACATCTCAATTCGTCGGCTTCAAATCATTCTGGCCAAGGTGTTTGTCATCCTCGGGGGGAAGCTTCACCTCGGGGTTACATTCAACGGGATAACCCCGCCCTCGGGGCCATCCAGCCCTCCAAGTTCCGCAGGGGAGAATCCACCAGCACAGTGGCAGGCAATGCTGGAGTATGACGGCACACACCCGGAGCTTGCTGGAGCTCCGTCGCCACCTCTCGAGGAGCTCGCTTTCCACGTTATTATAGGCGCCGATGGGGAGCAGAGCCACGTGGCGAGGGTTGCGGAGTTTGAGACGAAGACTTTCCAAGGGCCGCGGTGAGTTCTCCGTCCGAATCAGGGAAAGTGAGTGCTGATAGGGTTTCGCTTATTCCTTCGGGCGGAGCGTCTTGCCTACAGTGTTTCAAGTTTGCTCGCATCTCCGGTGCAATCTGCAGGGCTCTGGGCATCACCTTCAACTTCCAGAATCTCGCCACCCCAGCAGAGTCCGAGCTGAGGGAGTTTGCCATCGTGCGGTGCGTGCCTGCTCCCCAACAGCGGCGGCGGTCCCGCGAAAGGCCATCTCGGAATCCTGCCTCGCATTCTCGGCCCGAGCAGCACCTGGCGCAACATACCACCAATGCGAAGACATCACGTGGTGAGTTCTGCAGGCACGGGATCCCCTGCAGGTACGCGGCACCGGAGTTCTTCACGGGCCTGCAAGAGACGCACGGCCTGCAGCTGGAGAACTGCACGTACTACCGCGACGAGACGCACTACTACGTCATGGCAGCCTCCAAGGCATCCCTCGTGGATACCGGTGTGCTCAAGGAGAACTTTCCGGAGATTCCACGGCTGCTGCACAAGAGCAACATCGACACAGCTGCATTCGAGAGAGCCGCTCGGGGTGTGGCTGAGGCATGCAAGCTCCCGCCAGGACACCCCTTCCAACTGGACCGTTACGGTGGGCCGGACTGGGGCATCTTCGACTTCACGAAGAAGCGGTACGAGCTCGTAATCCCGGGGCCTCACTTGTTTCAGCATAGGTTAATCTGTTTTCTTGGTCATGCGCAGAGCGTCAGTTCCTGTTCTGTGACGGAGCCCGGCAGCTTGTGCTTTCAGGTCCATGGTGCGCCCTGCGAAGGTGTTTGAGCATCACGGCTCCCGGCTGCTTATCGCTATGGTGGGCGATGCCCTCATCGCTCCCTTCTGGCCGGAGGTGCGGCTCGTTCCGTGCTCTCCAACTCTCAGGCACCTCGAGCATAATCTCCACACAGCCACGCCCTATGCAGCGTGGGCGCTGGGGATAGTGCCGTGCCCAAAAGGTGCTTTCAGGCGAAGCATCCATAAACACTTTTCCGTTGGCAACTCTGGTTCCAAATCGATGCGATTCTCGTTGAAACTCCTGATCTTTAACGCTGGGTTGCATTTTCACCATTCTCGCAAGGTCCAGATGCATAACCGCTTGAATATAGAACAGCTCGTTCCTTAACACACCCTGGCCTACATAAGACCTCATGCCTCGGCTTCGAATACTGCCAGCGCTTGAATATTTCACGTTTGGGGGTCCATTTGAGGGTTGGTGGCAGGGTACGGGCAGTAATCGCTGCTTCCTAGGCGCCAGGGACCTGGCATGGATGGTGCACGGATATGCCCAAGCGGCGCGAGCAGGGCCGCAGGAACGGCAGGAGGCCATCCTGCGCGTGCTGCAGAATCACGAGGACGCCTTCAAGCTGCTGCGGGAGACCCCTAGCTCCCTCAACACCAAGGCCAAGCCCTTTAATCTGTGTGACCCCTTCACCCGGTACACCCGGTACCCGCGTGACACTGCCGGGCAGCCGCTGCGGGCCGAAAGCCGGGGCGCCTGGGTGTGCCCGACCGCAGAGCAGCTGCATACACTGGCGAACAAGGTCACTGGAGAGCCGTCCGCACCACAGGAGAGTACGCAGAGCCAACGTATGGCAAGCGAGGTGGTGCCTGCGCCCAAGAGGCAGCGGACTGAGGCCCTCCGTGACAGTGGGAGACCGCAGTGTGTCACGCCGATCGAAACGGGGACGAGTGCCGCTGCAGGGGACTGGAAAATGTGGGAGAATCCGCTGCCAGTCCTCGAGGAGGCGAATGCGCAGCAGGGCTCGCCCGCAGCCGGCCAAAAGCGGACGCGAGACGAAGCCCCCGCAGCGCCCGGCCGTTCTCCTTTGGCAACATTGAGTGCACCAAATTGTCCAAAGGCTCAGTCGGCGGTGGATGCTGGGTCTGCAAAGGCGGAGGCCCCGGCGAAACGCTCGCCCAGCGATTCCCTGGAACGTCGTCCAGCTGGACAGGAGCGGTCTGTGTCGGCACAGAGGGGATCCTCAGGTGGCAGAGTTGCTGCTGCAACGAAGCTTCTGGCCTCAGCTGCCTCAGCTAGTTTCACCACCGCCTCCAACAAGTGCCCTACAGCTGCATCGGGGGTTAGTGCCGTCTGTGGCAAACATCAAACAGCCTTGGGCAGCGGTCCCTCCAAGCAGGGGGGCACTGCGTCCTCCCTCAAACATACCATACCCGCTCCAGGTGCTACTGTCTCAGCCAAGCCCCCACCCACCGCAGCTGCTACCCCCACCAAGCGCCCACCCACCGCAGCCCCGCTACCCCCACCCAGCGCCCACCCACACATCTGCTACTACCCCCACCAAGCGCCCACCGCATCTGCTACCCCCGCCGCAGCCCAAGTGCCGCAGCTGCTGCCCCTACCAGCGCCCACCCACCATAGCTGCTGCCCCCACCAAGCGCCCAAGTACCGCAGCTGTACTACCCCCGCAAGCGCCCAAGTACCGCAGCTGCTACCTACCAAGCGCCCAAGTACCGCAGCTGCTACCACCAAGCGCCCAAGTACCGCAGCCGCTACCCCCACCAAGCGCCCAAGTACCGCAGCTGCTACCCCCACCAAGCGCCCTAGCAATGCGGCTGCTACCCCCACCAAGCGCCCGAGTACCGCAGCCTCTGCTTCCTCAAAGCGCCCGGCCACCAAAGCCAGGACTCATGCCTCAGTGGCAAAGGTGCCGAGCAGCTCGGGCTATGTCTCTGCAGCCACTATCAAGCGTCGTGCGGCCCTGGCAGCCGCCTCAGCCAAGCGCCCGACCATCACACCAACTGTACCCGCAGCACCCGTGGAGTCCTTCGCCCCCACTGACGCAGCAGCACCCGTGGAGATCTCCATGCCTGCTGACACAGCAGCACCCGTGGAGACCTCCGCCCCCACCGACGCAGCAGCACCCGTGGAAACCTCACCGCCCCCACCGACGCAGCAGCACCCGTGGAGACCTCCGCCCCCACCGACTCAGCAGCACCGTGGAGTCTCTCCGCCCCACCGACGCAGCAGCACCCGTGGAGTCTTCCCCCACCGACGCAGCAGCACCCGTGGAGTCCTCCGCCCCCACCGGACGCAGCAGCACCGCAGCCGTGGAGTCTTACGCCCCACCGACGCAGCAGCACCCGTGGAGTCCCTCCGCCCCCACCCGGCGCAGCAGCACCTGGGTCCTCCGCCCCACCGGCAGCAGCAGCACCCGTGGAGTCTTCCGCCCCCACCGACGCAGCAGCACCCGTGGAGTCCTTCGCTCCCACCGACGCAGCAGCACCCGTGGAGATGTCAATGCTGACTGGCACAGCTCCATCAAATAGCACACCTGTTTTGACAACGGCACAGAAGCGTGCCCGGGAGCCAGAGCGGTCGCCAATCAGGACGCGCAGCCGGGCAAAGAAACCGTCAACCACTCAAGTGGAGCCGGAGTCCCGGCCGAGAACCACCGGAGGAACGCGACCAGGCCCAACAGGACGGAGTGGTGCGGTGATGTCTGCAGCGCCACGGAACTCCTCCCGAGCGAGGCGCGCGCTCTCCGTGGCTCCATCGTCCCGCCGATCTGTGGGAGACGGATCGGCGCAAAAGGCATCCGACAGTGTTCCTCGGGATCTGTGGCAGGAGGGCGTCTTTGAGCCAATGGAGGGCATGGCGGAGGAGGGTCCCCATCCAGGCCCTCCGCAAAGGCCCTTAACACGGAGCCGTGCGAAGGCCATCTCTGTGGCTTCGGAGATGCCGAGGGCTGACAAAGGCGGGCGCTCCAATGCCGAGTCCTCGAGTGACGTCACTCAGAAGGTAGGCGCCAGGAAGGCTGTGAGAGCTCCGCCCCGCAGACGGCTTGTGTTCCGGGAGAAGGAATCGGAACTGTTTGCTCGGCTTGGGGCAGCCGGGGAGTTCCTCACGAATTGGGTGGGTGACACGAATGTGGAATTCTATCGCCGGTGCCGAGGCGGTGACGAGGTCTTCGAGGCGAGAGATGGATGCAGCGTGTGTGTTGGGGAGCCCGGGGAGGCGGCAATGGAGTATGGTACGCTGCGCTCGCTTATGTCGGTGAGTGGCCACAACATTTCCATCATGTCTGTCCTAGAATGGAGTATGGTCTGCGATGAGTTGGTTTTCGATACCGATTTGCTGGACGTTATCTGTGATCTTTAGCCTCAGCGCATTTGAGCAACCAAAGCAATCCTTCGTTTTGGAACTCTGCTTGTGCATCAATTGAGTGCCGCATGTGGCACACAGCTGCAAGATTTGACAGCGAAATCAAACCAAGGGTTCAAGGCATGTCCTAAAATATTGTTTTATGTTGTCAAGTTATGATATAACGTTGGATTGATTGTCAGGTACATGGGGACATGTCCTTTTTGTTGGAGAAGTATGAGCATGTGGTGGACCATGAGGGCCACGTTAAGGTGTACAATCCAGTGCACTTTCCCCCGCAGTTCGCGGTGCTTCCATTGCCTTTCCTTCGCGCATCGGTCAACATCCTTTGGCCTGGGGAAGATGCACCGATGGGCTATGTCAGTCGCAATGTTAAAGGTGATCATTTGAACAGCTGGGTTTTGTAGTCTGAAGATTGTGGTCACTGGATGGGCATAGTTGTAAATTAGTAGAAAAGAGAGCAGATGACGTTTGCAATTTTGCATTCGCTGGCCTTTGTGTTAGAAGCTGGCACTTTGTGTTATTAAAACTAACGCAGAATAAGATGTCTTGAAGACACCGTTCAATGATATCTCGAGAGAGTGTGGCAATGTTATGTATATTTGTTGTTGAGCTACTCTACATAACAATGGCCCGCTTCACATGCATGCCCAGAGAGAGAGAGATGCATGCTTGTTCAAATTGAAATCTCAGCCACTTGATCATTCGATGCCATTCTCAGGTGGTGGGCTACCTTGCCCGCGTTAGGCAATATCCCTCTTCCAGTATACTCTTTTGGGGGCATGTTGGTATTGGCATGTTTATATTCCTGATCAGGAATCGTCATTTCATGTTGAGTTTTCTGGTTGCTTTCCTGTTAAATTATCAGGCTCCCACTTGGAATGAACAAAATCCCCATTTAAAATGAAGCTGTGTGTTACACGGTGCAGATTAAAATCAGATTTCAGCACGATAAACGTGCTGGAACGTAACCCTCATAAATTGTGGGTTGCAATATTCTATTGCATGAGTGGTAAACACCACGCTTGATGAAAGCAACGCTGTTGACTGTGTGCAAGATGAAACAGGTTTATCAAAATAATGTATTAGCAGCTATACTTCAATAGTAGCATAGATTCTAGCCAGGCCTCTAATGGCGAAATACTTCCGCCGTTCTGGGTCGTTGTTTTCCCTGTAGATACCTAGCTTACGTTATTGATTTAAATTTACTTTGCAAGAAATACCAACCCGAATGTCGGTGGGGCAAGACACCAAAATACAAATCGATACCATAGAATTTATTGGCACTGCCTTGCTAAAGTCATGTATTCGTCAACACATAAACAAAGTACGATATCCAAAAAAAATCATTCCTTTCCCCCGAGCAACAACAAGACGAAATGGTTACAAAACTTTAAATGGTCAATAATCCTCTAGGCAAAAAAAAGGTTTCAAAAAGACTTTGTTGACAACGAAAACGTTTATCATTAATAATGTAGGCACGGTAGTTTCTAGCGCTCAGCGCCGGTGCCTTCGTCTTCGGCCACCGAAAGCGCGACGAAATCGAAAGCGCGACATCAAAAGGGAGAGGGTTCCAGCTAGGATCCCAAATATTTGACCCGACATCAACAATCAGCGTTATCTTATTACTCACACGGAATAGCGTACACACAATGCACCCCATTGCACTCCATGCACACACCGCGGGATGGTGTATTCCGCGTGAATAGCAAGAAAATACAATTTGTCGATACAGCTGCCAATCGATATCGGGTTAGATTTCAGGATTTCTAGCTATATATGGGGTTACCACCACAATTTCTAGCGATGGTAAGTGGAGGAGTCATTCGAACGACAACGGGGCAAGAAACTACCCACACTTACAGCCACAGGTTCATAAATTTCGATACATACTTGCATGCTACATACTATCTAACATGGGAAAAATAATTAATATAGAATAAGTTTTCTTAATCTTAGAATAACCCGTTTCATCGTTAATTTAGAATAAGTTTTCTTGATGTCATCCGGCTATGACCGGTGGTCCTTTTCACGACTCGTGTTCAAATAATGTGCACACAGGTCAAACGCTCTCGTTCCCGCTGGTGCCATCATGAGGAAGCCTCCAAAAAGCTTTAAGAAGGTTTGTCTCGCTTGTGATAATGGTGGGCGCCGTTGTAATAGACACTCACGGCGTGTCCTACTTGAAAAAAAGGCCCCTGTGCTTCTTCTAGATTCTAAACCCTTTGACTTGCCTTTTACCGCTGCACGCGACCGGCAAGCATCTTTGAAACTTCCGAGTTTCAAAGATGCGTTTTGTATTTTGGGTGCACCCTAATTTTACAAAACGGCCGAGCGCTTCCCGTTTGTGCGGGATATTCACATTTATTCCATGGAATATTTCATATGGATTAACACACATAAGCACGAAGGCATCGGCCACGCATCTTTGAAACTAACGAGTTTCAAAGATGCGTTTTTTGTCATTTGGGTGCGCATACCCAAATAACAAATCAGCCGAGCGCTTCCCGTTGGCGTGGGGTATCCAACGCTTGAATGTTGAATATTCATTGTAATATGAGTTAGCAAGCGAGGTTGCAAAGGCATCGGGACAGAATCTACGAAACTGTCCTATGCCTTTGCCTTTGGGTTTGGGTTCGAAGGTGACACCCAAACCCAAAGATGCCAAACAGCCGAGGGCTTCCCGTGCGTCCTAACGCACGAAACTTGGCACGAATACTACCATGGTACATATATTTAAGTTACCAGAAGCTCAAGGCTTCAAGTTACTTGTGCGCGAAACGCGCAATCTATTTCTAAGGCAGATGTTTTGGGTTTGGGTTCGAACGTGACACCCAAACCCAAAGATGCCAAACAGCCGAGGGCTTCCCGTGCGTCCTAGAGCACGAAACTTGGCACGAATACTGCCAAGATACATATATTTAAGTTACCAGAAGCTCAAGGCTTCAAGTTACTTGTGCGCGAAACGCGCAATCTATTTCTAAGGCAGATGCTTTGGGTTTGGGTTCGAACGTGACACCCAAACCCAAAGATGCCAAACAGCCGAGGGCTTCCCGTGCGTCCTAGAGCACGAAACTTGGCACGAATACTGCCAAGATACATATATTTAAGTTACCAGAAGCTCAAGGCTTCAAGTTACTTGTGCGCGAAACGCGCAATCTATTTCTAAGGCAGATGCTTTGGGTTTGGGTTCGAACGTGACACCCAAACCCAAAGATGCCAAACAGCCGAGGGCTTCCCGTGCGTCCTAACGCACGAAACTTGGCGCGAATACTACCATGGTACACATATTTAAGTTACCAGAAGCTCAAGGCTTCAAGTTACTTGTGCGCGAAACGCGCAATTTATTTCTAAGGCAGATGTTTTGGGTTTGGGTTCGAACGTGACACCCAAACCCAAAGATGCCAAACAGCCGAGGGCTTCCCGTGCGTCCTAGAGCACGAAACTTGGCACGAATACTGCCAAGATACGTATATTTGAGTTACTTGAAGCTCAAGGCTTCAAGTTACTTTTGCGCGAAACGCGCAATCTATTTCTAAGGCAGATGTTTTGGGTTTGGGTTCGAACGTGACACCCAAACCCAAAGATGCCAAACAGCCGAGGGCTTCCCGTGCGTCCTAGAGCACGAAACTTGGCACACATACTGCCAAGATACATATCTTTCAGTAAGTTGAAGCTCAAGGCTTCAAGTTACTTACTTTTTGTCAAGCAGAACACGCCGTGAGTGTCTATTGTGGCAAAGATGGCAAATAATAAAAGTCATTATGCGTAAAGAGTCGTTAATCACGGCCGTGACTTTTAGATTCACGGCCGTGAATCTTTCCGAATGGAACCAAAAACCGTTCGATTTTAATCGAACGGTTTTTGGTTCCATTCGGACATATGGACATCACGGCAAGACAACTCTTCAGTGTAATATTTCGCATGGCATGGGGATAGCTCAACAGGTACAGGTACAACGTCATGGATGCATGCACCGGTCATAGCCGGATGACATAAAGAAAACTTATTCTAAATTAACGATAAAATGGGGTATTCTAAACTTATGAAAAAATATTCTAAATTAAATAGCCTACCTCTAACATGCCAACTTTCTAAATATGCACAACACGTGTTGAATTTCCTGCAGATATATTCCACACTGCTGACATTTTAGAGATGTTCTATAGAATCCAACCACATCAAATTTTATGCGGATCCGCCCTCGTCCTACACTATCGATCTTTTACATTTTCTGAATTTCTATAATCATAACCGCTTCTTTTACTTTTCCAGAATCATGAAGCACAGGGAATCTCTATTTTGAGTCAAGAATCAAGGCACACCTGCGCGTTAGACAGTTGATGCAGGACTCATCAGTCGACATTTGAAAATGCTGAAAGTATGAAAGCACAGCTCGCTCAAACACCGACGCAGCGGACTCACACATTGTCGCCGCCGATCAATGTCTGAAAACAAAATATTGAAACATCTGATGGACGAAAATAATTCGCGTTTATTCCACGTGCATAAATGCGAGCAAAGTACATTTTACCGTTCTAAAGAAAAAAGTGGATTGATCACAGTTCGGCAAATTAGGCATAACGTTTTCGATTTTTAATGGTTCGCATTATAGATCTCTGTCATTAGTACTTCATTGGATATTGAATAGCATTACTGCATGCATGCCACACCAAACATCATTATGGATTACATCGGTATCGCCCGATAAGGATTATCTCATTTCAAGCAACACCTACTAAACTCCCCACACGCCCAATAACATCTCCAACAACTTGCAAAGGATTTTATTGCATATGTACGTAGCAATATCTACGACGGGCAATATCTACGACAATATCTACGACATCGATAACTTGGCTTGCATGTATGTTTGGTTGATTGCTGGTGAGCCTCCTGTCTTCTTGGTGCAGTGTTGGTACAACTTACAGCCACCTTCAGCATATAACATCGATATCCCAGTTGTTCTAATTCAGCGGAAATGTGCAATTTTGACCGGGAACTTAGGATCACGGTGGTGTTCTTGTGGGAATTTCTTGAGACGCATTCAACAGGCTAGATTGTTTGGACAAGCTTCCATGGCCTCACAGCAACGTCAACTTGGGAATCCAGCTTGCAACGTTGAAATGGTAGGAATGAAGATTATGTGACTTTGGAACGAGCCAGTAGATATTTTCCAGAGTGGCCACAGTTGTGCGAGCTCAGGGGCAAAGCATTCAATATTTCGGATACTTCCCGAGCTGAAACATAGGGGTGGAGACCTAGGAGGCCCAGCTTCCCATTGGCGAAGTCTGCATAAACCTTCGCTGTTTTAAGAGTTGCTAAAGCGTGCCACAGTCTTGTCCAACATGTGCACGCCATACGCAGGTAAGAAAATTGCGACCCTGCACGAATGTAAAGGCGATGATAGGTCTCACATGAGCGCCCGAGAAGGCATTCATGCAATCAACTCCACGCAGTGAAATCGCACACTGCACTTCCTTACAGATAGTGGGAGAGGTGGTTGGAGAAGAGAATGTGGTCCGCACTTGCGTTCATTGTTTCTTAGACAGGAGACTTTGCGTGTCGAGCATATTGATCTTTGCAGCAAGAATAAAGTCGTTTTCAGAGAGACCTCCAATGGCATGGGTGGAGATGTCCACACTTGCTTTGTTCCAACCTTCCAGATGCAAATCTGTGAGTCGCCCATGATGTGTTAGCTAGCAGCATGTGGATGAAAGGTGTTCAGGTAACGCGCAGCGTAGTCATCCACAAGGCTGGTGATAGTGAAGTGGATAAACCTGTACTTTCATCTGCGCCCGCGCGGTTCAGAAGCACTATAGTTGATGCCTAATCAGATTTTGAGCTCAGGGAACTATTTCTCACGATTTTGCCTCAAATCCAGCAATGAACGCGCGCTCGGGGACGGGATGAATACGTGTTGCTCGATCGGAACAGCTTTAGAAGCGCTGAGCTGGTAGTGATGTACCCGGGTGATGCCCTTCCTCCTCAGCAATACATCCTATGAGACTGAAGAGCTCAAGTCCGTGCTTGAAGCTCCGCGTTCTCACGGTTCTGTGCAGCGTCAACACTCCTTCCTTTGATGTTTTGAGCTCCCAACCAGCAAGCTGCGAGAATACCCACCGGCCACACAAGAGTAGAGTCATACACACCAGCCACACAAGAGTAGAGTCATACACACCAGCCACACAAAAGTGAGTTATACCCACCGGCCACACAAGAGGAGAGTCATACACACCAGCCACACAAGAGGAGAGTCATACACACCAGCCACACAAGAGTAGAGTCATCACACCAGCTGCACACAAGAGGAGAGTCATACCCACCAGCCACACAAGTGTAGAAGTCATACACACCAGCCACACAAGAGGAGAGTCATACACACCAGCCACACAAGAGTAGAGTCATACACACCAGCCACACAAGAGGAGAGTCATACCCACAGCCACACAAGTGTGAGAGTCTGTACCCACCAGCCACACAAGTGTAGAGTCATACCCACCAGCCACACAAAAGTAGAGTCATGCACCAGCCACACAAGAGTAGAGTCATACCCACCAGCCACACAAGTAGAGTCATACCCACCAGCCACACAAGAGTGAGTCATACACACCAGCCACACAAGAGTAGAGTCATACACACCAGCCACACAAGAGAAGAGTCATACACGCCAAGCGACAACGTGCAGGCCCAAGACCCACAGATATGTTCAAGCCAATATGATCGCTGTCTGTAAGCAAGCGCCGATAGGTATCACCTGTGATAGACGAACTTATTGGAGCAGTATTTGTGTCCGGTTTATGAAAGTTCAATGGTGGTAAAACAAGCGTTAGTTTCCTACGGACGTGTGCCCATACGACGAACGTATGATAAATAACACTGACATATCGCCAAAAAATTCATATAATTACGCTGAGACTCTTAGGGCTCCTTATCGTATGCTAGAATAATGTTGGGATGCATAGCATGGCTGTATATACCGTTCTTCTAAAACGGGTATGTGAGGGAGAATGTATGTTTGCAGTTGCAGCAAGTTGTTCTGGTGTCATATGTCGACTCTCTTGATAGGGGGTGTCTAGGGGTTCAAAAGGGTGTTTATTCGAGGGAAGAATTTGTCTCCCGATCCGGGAGACAATCTAGTACAGGAGTTGACAACCTCTTCATCGCTGTCCAAAAGGCGTTGTGCGTCATCAGATCTCATAACCCCGTTGAAACCCATGAACGCGCATGCTTCCGGCTGCTTCTCCTGTTCACAAGGTTCTGCGCACACCACTGCAGTTAAAACACGATGATAAACCCATACTGAAACAACACGATGGCACGGCAACCCGAAAGCTTGTGACTCCGCCTGCAGAGAGAACCGGAGGCGACTCCTGGCATGGTTCATAACTGAGGAGTTTTTGTGGCACAGGTCCGATTCACATGGTCCGTGTCAAACCACAGCTGGAGAGATTGGTAAAACAGGTTCAATTATTCTAGGTTGACGACAGAGGACGGTATTGACCAACTCTTGAGAGGCATCGCCAGGGGAAAAGGTTCGGAAAACGATGTGGAAATCTTTCTCTTTAGCTATAGGATGTTCCAGCAGTTTGTGCGTTGCTGTAACTTGAGGTATATAGCATCTTAGCTTCGGTGCCGATTCGGCAGGCGCGTTGGTAGGGCCTTCCTGCAAACAAGCGTGCAGCTTCGGTAGATAGACACGTACCACATTTCTGACTTGCAAAACTGGAGCCAAAGACGTGTAGCTGGACGCGACCACTCTTATGTGTATATTGCGAGGATATAGTGGAAAATCTGATGGGGCTTGAAGCACTCTTTGAAAACGCTGGAACGCTCTGTTTATGGTGTTTTAACTGTGCAACGGTACCATATCTATCGTTGCGTGGAGCATGGCGACTAGGTACTGAACGTGAGCTCTTGAACATTGCTCCAAGAATTATACGATGGTCTACGCCCCGCTTGGACGTACAGACGAAGCAGAGAAACCTGATGCAAAGTTTCTGATAATTATGAGATATCTGAGACATATGGATATCTGAAATCGGGCCTCTATTCGTCGTATCTTCAATCTTGTATCAGTCAGTCGAGTGGAGTGCTTATGCTTGTCGTTGTGTCACATCTAGGGCTCTAAACCAAAACGAATAAGGAATATTAATAATCAGAATCTCTCCTTCGCTTGTGACGAGGATCACTCGAGACGTCGTGTCGCGTCGCGTCGCGTCGTGTCGCGAGCCCGCGAGTCTGCGACCGACTCCAGACCGATTCATCCCCCCGATGCGGCCGGCGCAGGCGGGCGGTGCGGGGCGGGGTCACTCGATTTTCTGAAGAGTTCCCATATAGATATATCGCAGAAATGAACGCGAATACGCGATCTACGCAGTGACACGCAATCACGCACTGCGGATGCGGTAAAGATTTGGCTCGGGTGTTGGCTTGGCGTTTGGAGCTTACTTGAATATCCTAGTTCACTAGATATCAGAAAGCCCCGAACGTTGTGTGGATAAAACTCTTAAGATAAATAAACCCTAAGCTAGATATACCCGGAATGGTCTCGGACGGTCTCGGAGTCTAGCCTACCTGTGACCCGGCGGGTGTCACATTACGAACCTACAGATCAATCAGCAGTCCAGAGTTGGCCTAGGGATCTGGCATTCATAGGGGCCTGCACCGGGACTCCCGGTCAGGGCTGCCTATATGGCTACTGCTGATACGGGCTGTATATACAAGCGCCGTGATTATATTATCAATATACAAAGAAACACTGCAAAGTTGGACAGCAATGCGAGTGTACGGATGAGCGGATTTGTGAGTGCAGATTCTGTGAGAAGAGCTGCTGAAGCACAACGCTTCCTCACTTAAGTACCTACGTCTCCCATCATCTTAGATGGTACCGCCATTGGGTTGTGAACCCGAGACGTAGGTTGAACGACCAGCATTGTATAAACGACTAGTTCGTTCATGCTGCGCATGCATGTTCCGCGCATGCTAAAGCGAAGATGGTTCTTGAAGAATCGACAAGATGTATCTTTGCTTTGTCATCTTCGAGTTCGGAGTACGAACTCTCAATGACAAGATCATTCAAGTATTTCCTTGAATAATTACAGATGATGTGACGTATCATCTGGCGACCTGTACAGTCATCGTCGACTGTAATGACTACTGTCATAATGATGTATGACGCGACTCGACGTGTACAGTCGTGATCGATCGTACTGTTGACTGTCATATTAATATATGACACGACATGACATGACATGACATGACATGTCTGACAGGTATGACACGTATGACATGTATGACATGTATGTCATCGGTCATGACCTTGACAGATCTCCCCTCTTAAAAGAGTTGTGACCTCCGACAATGGGCATACCTTTGTATATGTCGATAATGTCTTTGTTGTTGTTGCTTCTTGCTGGTACCAGTCTTCTTACACCGATTTGAGGCGTCCCTCATGGTGTTTTTAGGTTATTGGGGGGAACTGAGTCCACTTTAGTCCCTCACCTTACAGTTCTTAGGATGTAGCCCACCTTTCTGCAAATCGTATCGTATTTCAGAGTGACGTTTGAAGGTATCCGAGGTTTACGTTACGGATTTTTGCGCTTGCCGTCGTCGAATTTGCGAACGATGATCGACGTTTTAACGAACGATTCTCGGCCTTATATATACAACTGATCGACGAAAGCCCAAGGGCACATGTTTCCACAGTTATATATAGTGCACCCAACCCTTCCTCCCCTCCTGAAGCTACTATGGAGGTTCACAGGCGGCAACGGGGAGCCCGTGTTTGTTTCCGGAGTTATTTCACCGGGGGCTTGTTTTAATGCAAACGGAGTGGCCCTGCTTAACGGGATTGGACTTATAATCCTTCACCCGGTCTGCTCATCTCCTTAATATTTGGTCCGGTACGCGCGCTTTGACGAACATCTATCGCGATGAGTGAGAGTGGATTCGCCACGTACTAATGTGAAATTTCTTTAGTTATGTTTGTCAAGCATAACAGAGGATCACAACTCCGTCTACCTCAGTCGATGTCTCCGGTAGCTCGGATGACTGGCCAAAAGTCCGATGACAAACCACGGCTGGCAAAGGTAGCATTAGCAGTTTTTATTATCCACAGATATGATATCTCGCATGTATGCGTATCTGTGCAAGGGTATGATTTTGAACAAGGCTCACTACACCTTTAGCAAGGAAGGATCAATTTCCTGCTTCTATGCAACATAATGATACAACATTAAGAGCAAGGTTTATATAGATGATCGACATGTATTAGTATATATTACAAGAAGTAAGGGCATAAGGCTTAATAAATGTTTAGCTTTCATAGGCAGCTATTATGTCTGCTGCATTGGTCAGCTCTGTGGCTTTGACCCAGGTGCCATGCTCAGGGCCGTAGCCTGCATATCGTACTAAGTAGTATTTGACACCTCTAGTGAACTTATCTGAGAGTATATGTGATATCTCAAATAGTGGTTGCCCTTCTTCGGTGATCATCTGTGACAGAGGCAAAGGTGCTTGAATCGAGTCATTGTACAGCTCTAATCTGGAAACAGGCTGTACCGGATGGATACGGATATCAAGATCTCCGAAATCTAGCTCGTATGCACGTCCATGGCTAAGCACTTTGGAAATGGTGAATGGCCCAATATATGGCTGCTTAAAGTGTCTGCCTGCCTCTGTCAAACCAGTCCATTGAATAAACTCGGTCCGTAAAAGAACTTTCTGCCCAACTGCAAACTGCTTAGGCATGTGAGTCTTATTGAATCTGGCTTGGCTAATTTCTGCTGCACGGGAAATGTTGTCTACCGCGTTGGCGTGAACAGCCGAATACTGGTCAAAATGATCTCGAATAGCTCTTTGTATTGGCACCGGAGCTTCTGGCGGAATAGTGATTACCAGATCGTGAGGCGAAAGTGGCTGCGCCATCGAGTCGAGATAAAATGGTGAATAACCAGTAGATGCAGAAATTGTGTTGTTAATTGCAAACTCCACCAGAGGCAACTTGTCCTCCCACGAATTGGCTGAAGTATCATTGCAACAACACCTGAGGAAGAAAAAATACCATCTAATCAGTTCATAAATAAGAGGATGGTGAAATCGAATCATGAATCAACAATTTGAAAATTACCTGAGGATGTCCTCAATGAAGGCATGGCTCCTCTCATTGGCAGCATTCGACTGTGGATGGTGTGAAGATGTCATGGACAATCTCGTACCAGTAGACTTCCACAGTGTCTGCCAGAATGTAGAGGTGAATCTGGGGTCTCGATCTGAGATGATGTTCCTCGGAAGACCATGGAGCTTGAAGATATGCTGCATATAGATAGAAGCAGTATGCTGAGCTGTCCAGGTCATGCTGAAGGGAATGAGATGACAGCGATGAGAGAATTGGCACATTACCACAAATATACTGTCGTGCCCATTAGTGGTGATAGGCAAGTCAGTGATCCAATCAAGAGATACATCTAGCCATTTTGTCTTAGGCACGGAATATCGTATATGTGCCTGACCATAAGGCTTGTGTCGCCTCGTTTTCTGGCGCTGACAAACGGGGCACTCCCGAATGTACTTGATGGCTGCCGTTGTCATTCCTGGCCAATAATACCGGCTACGCAGAAGATGAAGCATGCGATTTTTGCCTACATGACCAGAAATAGTGGCTGAGTGGCACTCGTGAAGGAGAATGTGGCGGAGCTGTGTGATCTCACCGTCATCTGTGGGAACTTTAGCTGTTGGTGGTATGTACAGCTGTCTGCCATATATGGTCTTACGATAGATCAGTCCCTGAACAAGCTCGAAGCTGTAGCTGCTGACTGACTGAGATGAAGTCGATGATGTCAGCTTAGCCAAGATAGTCTGTGCAAATGTGTCACGATCATATTCAGATATAATGATGCCGTGAAGCTGGTGAGCTGATGAAGAGGATATAAGAGCAATGAATGAAGAATCTGCAGACGGAATGTCGATGACTGGAACCTCGATGATGCCTCTATGTTTCAGACAATCAAGGAGTTCTAGGAGTGTAGAAATGCGAGTGAGCGCATCTGCAACCTTGTTCTTTTCGCCAGCGATATGCTCAATATGGAAGTTGTACTCGGAGAGCTCATCCAACCACCGTGCCTGTTTGGGGCTCAGTGTGGATTTAGTCTGGAAATAAACCAGAGGCTGATGATCTGAGCGTACTATGGTCTCAGGAGCTCCCAACAAGATATGGCGAAAGAACCGGAAGCCCTCCACAATGGCAAATAACTCGATCTCAGGAATAGGCCAACGTCTCTGTGTATCGGATAGAGTGATGCTGTGATAGCCACATGGCTTCAAACCCTTTCCTTGATCCTGAAGTATTACTTGACCAACGTGTGTGCCCGATCCATCGACCTCCATAATAGATGGCAGTTTCTGATCTGGGAGCTGCAATACTGGAGCGTTACAGATGGCACTTTTGAGATTGTCAAATGCATGCTGCTGCTCTGTTTCCCAGACAAACTCTGCATTATCTTTAAGGAGACGATTGAGCGGCTCGGCAACTTTGGAGAATTTTGGTATGAATCTCCTAAATTGACCGACCGTGCCCAAGAATGACCGAAGGGATGACTTGCCATCTTTAGCCATACGGCGTAGAGGCTGCTTTCCAACGGTGGGACCATAAGACACTGGAGGCTGAATTGCCATGACTGCTCGGATTCTGTCTTCGATGATGGATAGACCTGCTTCAGAGATGTGATGTCCGATGAAGTCTATAGATCTGACGAACAACTCCACCTTGGAAGGCCTGATGAAGAACTGATGATCTCTGCAACGCTGAAGAAACTGTCGAACATGTGTCACGTGGCTGTCAAAATCTGGAATGTATACGATAGTGTCGTCCATGAATATGACAAGAAACTGATCGATGAAGTCGAAGAATGCTCGGTTCCCTACACGAAGTGCTGTTGCAGGAGCATTGGTCAATCCGAAAGGCATAACTGTCCATTCATAAGACCCGTATCTGGTACGAATAGCAGTTTTATGAATGTCGTCTGGATGGATGGGAATCTGGTGGAAGAACCGGTTGAAATCAAATCTGCTGAACCAGTGTGCTCCTCTCAATTGCTCAAGTAGGGTGTCATGTGGTGGCAGTGGATAAGTGTCCTTTATGGTAATGTTATTCAGGGCACGATAATCACAACACATCCTCCACTTTCCCCCTGGCTTAGGAGCGAAAATGATTGGACACCCATATGGCGATGAAGAAGGACGAAGGATACCCAACTCGACATACTTGATGATTTGCCGTTTGAGCTCCTCCATCATGGGAACAGGGATTGTGCGAACTGGCTGAGATGGTGGTTTATGCCTAGGTTCAATGTTGATTCGATGATACCCACCTTCAAACCGTTCTGGCCTATGACCAGCTGGAAGATCCTCCTGGAAAATGTCTGAAAAGTCTTCTCTCACTTGGTCACGTGCTGCTGTGACCTCTGGGTCTTCCATTGTGGTGTCTGAGTCTGATGCTGTGAAGACCAGTTCACCATTGACCTCGGAGAGGAAAAAGAGATATGCAACGGCTTCTTCAGCCGAACCACTGGATCGAATGCGACGGAGATGTTTCCTCATAGTGGTGGCACTGACCAATTCCATTTCAGGAAGGCCATCTGAGTCTGAGTCTGCAGTCTGCTCAACTCTGGATAGAACTGTACGAACACTGGAATCTGATGAGTGTGTCTTGGTGATCGTCATGTTCTTCGACTGAAAGTCTATGTGTGGGTTCCTTCTCTCCAACCAATCCT
Source organism: Cymbomonas tetramitiformis (assembly GCA_001247695.2). Classification (NCBI taxonomy): domain Eukaryota; kingdom Viridiplantae; phylum Chlorophyta; class Pyramimonadophyceae; order Pyramimonadales; family Pyramimonadaceae; genus Cymbomonas; species Cymbomonas tetramitiformis. Next base: position 1,681 of record LGRX02027530.1, on the reverse strand, counting down.
GTCCCAGGATGACTGTGAAGGGCCTCATATCAATAACATAGAGGTCTACTGAATCCTTATACTTGCCCAGCGTGAATGTAGCATTGGGAAGATAGGATGTGCAGGGTAATTGGCTTCCTCCAGCCAACCCCACTGAGAATGACGACGAGTCTGATGGTGATATACCAAGCTGTGAAGCAACTTGTCTGTCGATAAAAGATGATGTGGCTCCTGGATCTACCAAAATGTGAGTATTCTGTCCAAATACTTTCCCCTTGTACAACAACAGCTTCTTCTGTGATTTCAGCTGTGCTGTCTGAGACTGCATCTGTGCGATGTGCTCTGAGGGATTATCTGTTTGCTGGAACTGCAATGTCAGATTGGATAGGACTTCTTCTGAGATACTCTCAACCTGGCCACTTGCTTCAGTGGCATCTGCAGGCTGATCTATCCCCTCTGGGGTGCTCTGAACAGTGGTACCTGTGCAGTACCCTGAGAGTTTCCCTGAGGAGATGGAGCTGAAGCTGGAGCTGGAGATGGAGCTGGAGTTGAAACTGCAGCATTGAGGCTCTGCTGATTCTTCAAGGAATTTACCAAGGTGTTGATCGTGTTGATAAGTTTGCCAGACCCATCCTTGGCACCCTGATTCTGCTGCTGTTGCTGCTGCCTCCGATTCTGAGAATAGGGATTTGGATTTGGAGCTGGTGGCTTTCCCTTGATCTCCTTTCCATCTGGGGTTCTGGTGGAGAAACAATCCTTTGTGGCGTGATTGGTACGACCACATCGTTGGCAAGGCTGAGGAGGATTTGGTGCTGCTCCTTTTCCTTTTCCTTTTCCACCTTTTCCCTTGCCTTTTCCACCTTTTCCCTTTGTCCGATTCTGTGGAAAAGTCTGGCTGCCATTCTGATTCCAACTCCTATTTCTGTTGGATCTGTCATATGGCTTTTGGCCACGTCCTCTGTTCTGTTCCTTTCTGACTGGACCTCCAGATGACTGGTCCTTCTGACCCCGATAGTGCAGGGTTTCCGATTGCTTGGAATGAATGACGTAGTTCAGATCAAGCAATATCTGTGTGGTTTCTGGCCACGACAGATTGTTCCTCTGCTCTTCTGTCAGATATCTGAGCTGAAACTGTCTTTTGAGATCTGGATCCATACAGGAGACGAATCTGTCCTTTATCAGCACATCATTCAAATCAACTGCTGCCAGAGAAGCCAGTGATGTGAATGTGCGCAAATAATCTGCAAAGGTTTGGGTTCCTTGAGTCAGTGCCATAAGATGTTTCTTGGCTACTGATCTCTTATGAGGATTACCAAATTGTCTGAGAAAAGTCTGTCTGATCATTTCATAGGTGGAATGTGGCTGTTGTGCCTGAACCTGAAAATAGTGTCTGTCATTGTTCTGTATAAGAGTCAAAAATACTGTAATCAAGTCCTTATCAATGACACCTGGATAGGTGAACTGGAAATATCTGTCCACGGTATCCAACCAGACCTCTGCGTCCTGTCCTGTTTTGAATTCCCTTGGTGGTGTCATTTTCACCTTGGGGACCAAACTAGGTGGTGCTAATGGTGGCAATAGTGCTGGTACTGAATCTGCATCTGGATCTAAAAAGACCAAAGGAGGATTGTCTTCTGAATATTCTGCTTCTGGTGCCTGTGGCTCATTAGCAGGATCCTTGTACCGACTCATATCTGGTTTC